>SDVV010034083.1:0-11217 GCA_016164225.1 Gammarus roeselii
TGGTTCATGTGATAGCCAATAGTGCGCACTAATTCCAGTTCCTATACCTGTGTTAACATTGCTGTTCTCAACAGCATACTGGCGCGCATAGCTGTGCTGGCCTCCCCCGGCTCTGCTGCTCCCCACTTGATGTGGACCTGCTGGAGGGGGCTGCAAAGGTAAGAGTAAGAGTCGTGCACCTCAGAAGCTGAGATTGGCATATTTAGACCTTTGCCTGCACTTGCAGCGTAGGTTTGTAGAGTTATGTGCGCTACTGTTGCAAGATACTGGCAAATATATATTCAGCGGAGAGTTAGAGGAGCATACGCTGGGCAATTGACTTCTGAATTACAGTTTGGGATGACCGCTCATAGATGCAGACATCTTCCCAACCAGGCATCCTCCAAAACAGAATGAAACTTCTAGATGATTCTTCGTTCTTTTGGGAGTTGTACAAAGTATAATTACCAATCACTGTCTGTTCTTATTAAAAATAGCTCTCACTAACAACAACGTTCACATATCTTGATTCTGGACCATATGATTGATGACGGTAATACATAATTTTTCACTTCCCTTCTGGCTGTTCCATGAATGTTACGCCTAACTTGTTTACCAAACGTGCGTGACATCAGTGTTTGTTTCTATCTACTGCCAATGTTCAGGAATGTTATATTGCTGTTCAAACCATGCCGGGAGTAATTTAATATTGCAGTTTAGCTATTGGTTGCATTCATACTTAAGCTTAAACACTGATGCACTTCACCTTCACTGATATTATGCGTTGTATTGTGAATCACCAATTTTTTTATGCCCAGAAAAATATGCAATATTGGTTTATGTTCTTTTTTCTGACAACTGTTAATCCGGAGTGTCCAATCAAAGAAATTACTAGTTATTCAATGATATTGTTGTGCAGTGTCAGCTTGCATTGATATGCTATGGTGGAAAATTTATGCATAAAATTTAAGCACACCAAATAGTTTAAATATTAGTATACTTGCAATATACTGTCTTTGCGTAGGATATATTGGAAAGGTGGCTTCACATGCGTTTCATATCAAGATTTCATAAGCGGATCAAATAATTCTTATCAATGCTTGCGTGCGCTGCCCGCCAAATTGTGCAAACTGGAGGGAAAGTACTTTTATTGATTCAGCACCATTCTTGTTTGGTACCAGAGTAAGATCGGGTGTCTTGGTTGAGTGTGGCTTTCAGATGGATGATGTTCAAGTTGATCCTGGTTTGAAATTGGTCATGTGGAGGTTATAAAAGGATGAGAGAGGATTACACAGACATTGACTGGCATTACTAGTTCTGTACAGCAGTGTGGAGAAGAATTGTACTTTCTCAGTCAGTTGACAGTTTGTTCCCACACAAGACTCAGGTTAGCAGCCAAACTGGTTGTGGGCCCACCAAGGGAGCTGATGATCAGTAGATCTCAGGCTTGGGTGCAGTACAAGCTTTCAAGGGGGGAGCTTGGTAGGCAGCATAAGGAGGTGTTGGTGTCCTTGGAAAAATTTAGTAGGCTCAATTTCGAGTACAGAAATTATACATGTAATACTAGTGTCTCTATGAACAGGAATTAGCAACAACTTTTCTGTTGCTCCCAAGATGTTTCACACTTATATCAGAAAAAGAAATAAGGGCTGTCCTTATGTTGGTCTGCTAAAGCTTCCATCTGGTGAATTTGTTGCTGGTCAGAAAGGAGTCAGCTGTTTGTGGACTTTTCTTTGTGTGTTTTAGTGGATGCTGATCATGTCAGCCCTTCCCCACATCAGTTTTTTCCTGATTTTTTTTGTGAGATTTGTGTGACCAGACAGTTAGTTTCCCAGGTTCTGGAGAATTTAGTTTCATCTCCTGCCCTCAGCCCTGATGATGTCCACCCAAGTGTTTTGAAGTCATGTTCTTGGCAGCTGTTGTTGCCCTCGTCTTTGATATTTGTGAGTCACTTCTGTTTGTTGTAAGGTGCTGGAGCGGGTTATTGTGTTGCAAGTAGTATTTTTTCTCCAAGATTCTGCCATTTTGTCTAATGGCTATTTTGGATTCAGGGTGGGAAGGAGCATGGAGGATCAATTTTTGCTTACTTATGGTGAGGTTGCTGATCATGTGGATGATGGAATGGTGGTTGATGTGGTCTCCTTGGATTTCTCCAAATCTTTTGATGTTGTCAATCACTCTGTTTTGTAAACCAAACTGAGATGCCTGGGTATTCATGGTGGATTGGATTCAAAGTTTTTGGATTGGGAGGCAAATGGATTGGGAGGCAAATGGAGGACTACTCCCCCCTGTGGGGGGAGTAGTCAGTAACTTTTGGTAGGTGATGAGTGTAGTGCCCCAGGGGTATTTGCTGGGTCCACTTTTGTTTCTGCTATATGGTAATCATACTGCAGCGGGTGTGGTTTGTAAGTCAAAAGTGTTTGTAGGAAAGGCTTCCACTCTGGCAACCAGACTGCTTTGTTCTACTGTAAATAGGAGTTCTGTTTTCTTGGTGTCATTCTTTATACCTCAATTAAGAGCCATCTTGGACTACTGCTCATGTGTGTGGAATGTGAGCTATTTGGGGGATCTGAAATTTTTGGACCAGGAAAACTGATGGGCTGGGTGGAGTGGACTGTGGTGAGCAGTTCAGAGCTTTGCAGTTGTTTTCTGTCATGGGAAGGAGGAGGTTGTTGCATTTGGATCTGGTGAAGTGTTGGAAGATTCATAACAGTTCTGTAGATTTGGGTTTGTCTGTTCTGTTTGAGCAAGCTCCAGACATTGGCACTAGTGGGCATTCTCTCAAACTGGTGTTTTTTTGTTTTTAGACCGGCTATATATGCAGATTTTTTTCTTTCTTGCTGTGTGCAGGTCTGGAACTGTCTGCTCTCTGATGTGGTGAAAAGCAATTTCACGTGGTGCAGTGCAAGACACAAAAATTTAGTTTTGTGGTTTTGGTTTGTGTTTCAGACAGTTGTGTGGAATTGCTGACTGTCTTCAGTGTTTTGTGTTTGATCTGTTAAGCGCAATCTGACCAGCGCCCTGCTGCAGTTTTTGTGCCATAACCACAACCAAATAAATTTGATCCAATAATTAAAAGATTAAAATTTGAGCAGCTCATTGAGGAAGCGACTAGAATTACAAAAGACAGTAGCTCATTGCTCGATCTGATAATTACAAACAATTGATCATTTGTCATAAGCACCAAGGTTTGTGAGTCACTTGCCGATTATCAGGAAATAAGCTGCCTGATCACAGTGCGCAAAGGAAAATGGGTACCAGTCATCCAGACGTATAGAAAAAAAGAAAACTATTCACAAGATTCACTGAGACAAGAGTTATGGAACAGAATCCCATCGCTTATCAACATGCGCAACACTGACAACTTGAATATTTGAGTGGTCCTTTTGGCTGACATGTTCTCGGCAGCTCTCGACACAGCAGCACCAATAGGTACAAAAAATACCTTGCCCTTCAGTCAGGTTGATGACTCTTGAACTCAATCAGGAAATACAAAACGCAAAATATTTCCAAAGGTTTCTGAAAGGCCAAACTAACAAAAATGGTGATAGAAGTAACACAGATTTGACCAACAAATCCCGCATATTTCATGTCTTGCCATTAGTTAATTGACCCAAACCAGTTATCCTAACGTATACACCAAGAGTAAACTACTCACAAGACTCACTGAAGCAAGAATTGTGGAACAGAGTACCATTGCTCAATGACATGTGTAATACGAACAATGTGACTATTCAATCAACCTTTTTTCATAGACACATTCTCAGAAGCCCTCGGCACAGTAGCACCAATAATCACAAAGAAACTTACATGCCCTCCAGTCAGCTGGATGACTCCTGAACTCAATCGGGGAATGCAAAAACCCGGAATATTTTCAAAGATTTCTGAAACAATGACTCAAATAGCACGGATTTGACCGATGAATTGCAAATTGCAAGTGGTTTGCCAACCGATGAGAAAACACATAAAAAACTAATAGGCAAAGCAAAGAATGATAGGCACCTTGCTGAATAAGAAAAAGCAAATAAACACCTGAAGCAGACTTGGAACATTCTTGGGAATATTGTGCCCCACAAGAAACCAAAAAGTCCTCAAATTATGAAAACCAAGTATATATAGCAGAATTATTCAATGGAATTTTGCCAATGTTGGAAAGCACACATACAAAGAGGTAATGAACAAGCACGGCAAATTTTTTGTCGGTGGTTCACAAAACTCCGGTAATGCATAAGGTAACTCAGTTCACAGTTCCATCTCATATTGACTCATCCACCATGAACAACCAAATGTGGTCACTGAGCCCGTTAAGCAGACTGGAAATTGCTCCTGCTATTTTTGCTCTCAAAAAGACAATTCTTGTGGGAAGATAGAATAGCATTGCAGTACCTCAGACGGGATACAAATTATTTTGCCATGCCTCCAGCTGCTCATCAACAGATCCATTGTAACAAATACCTTCCCTCAACTTTGAAAACGCGTGCCAATCAAAGCTATCCACAAAAAAAGGGGAGGTAAACGACCTTTCAAATCACAGACCCATAAAGCCACCTACCAGTCTCTTCAAAAATCCTACAAAAGATCATTGCATATCAACTCCTCAACTACCTAGAAGATGTGAACCTGATCAATGAATGTCAGTATGCATACCGTTGGAAGACCTCTACTGAAGACGCGCTACTGAAAATCTCCGGACTCTTATACAAATCTATAGATGAAAATAGTCTATCATTACTCGTACAGCTGGGCCTCTCAAAAGCATTTGATATAGTAAATCAAGACATTTTGCTGCAAAAACAGCTACAACTGAACATCCAAACACCCTGGTTTGAAAGCTATTTCAGGCAGCGGTCCTAGTCCGTCGTGTTAGATGTAAAGGTCCCTGCATTTTCAAGACCGGTATATTTAGGGGTTCCACAAGGATCAATTCTTGAACCAGTTCTTGTTCTTCTGTTTATCTATGACAAACTGTGGAAACCCTCTCGACAATGCCAGAATGACATTATAAACGGACAATGTTAAATTGCTGTTTATTAGACCAGCAAATGAATAAGAAAAGCTGAAGAAGAATGCAGAAACAGCGCTGACCCATATAAATAATTGGTATTTTTCAAATGGGCTCGAAGTTAATACAAATAAAACACAGTGCATAATCCTGGGACCCAAAGCACACATGGAGAGTTCCCAAAAAATTTGCAGTTGACTGTATGGGTGAAAGAATTCCTCTTGACAACAAAGCCAAAAAAGTCTGGGAGTGTGGCTTCATCCCAATATGACCTTAGGACATCATGTTGATAAGCTCTGCTCCAAACTGAATGATACACTCATGTTTCTCAGTCAAACAAAGAAACAACTCGACTTCAAGTCCAGACTTCTCATAATCAATGCTCTGATTTTTTCACATTTAAACTACTAAACTACTAGTGCATGAAAACATTACTCTCAAACATTCAACATAGCATAAACTTCACCACAAAAGTAGCTCACAATGGGAACTTTAGAAAGAGCAATCATGTGAGAACAATTCTCAAGAAACTTGGGTGGCCGAACATTCAGGAATGATTAAAACTGAGCGAAGCAGTAAGAGTTTTTTAAATTCAGAACAAGCTCTCCTGTTCCAACGGTGTCGTGTTGACAACTCAAAAAGGGGCCCATCAATGATCAACACAGAATGAAAATAACATTGACACAGAGTTCAGAAAAACAGAGATTGGAGCCAAAGTTTTCACTATTTCAGGCCAAAAAAGCTTTAACAAGCTACCAGCTGAAATTCAAAATTTCACAATTGTATCTTCACTCAAGTAAAAATGTACCACTCTACTGCTTGCCTGCTGACAGGGGCAGGCAGAGTTTAACAATTGATGATGATTAATGCAAAATTGGTAACGTAAAACAATATTTTCCAGCTCCCTCATCAACACTACCACCCTGTCAACAAAACACTAACATAACCTCACATACAACATTTCTCTGATCTCTCTATTTGTCTTTGAATGAATAGTAGCTGACAATTCAAACACGGCTGCACTGTTGCAGAATCTTGCAATTTCACCTTGGCATGCTCTGTCCCTATTGACTTAGCATTGTTCTGGCCCTAAAATAGATTATCCGTGCCTTTGAAGACAATTGTTTCATACGCAATGTAGATACATGTTTCTTCCTGCAAAAGGTGTGTGCTCTGTTACCGTGCCACAAAAATACCACACTGGTTTGTATATCTCACCTTTGCAGCCCCCCACAACCCCAACAGCCCCACCAACAGAGCAAGCAGGCATGGGAGGCAGTACACTTCAGCACACCAGCAATAAAAAAAAAACACGGTACAAGCACTGCAGCAGGATGCTGGTTGGAAGGTGCTCAATAGGTCCATAGAAATTAAAACAATGAAGACAGTCAACAACTGCACAAAACTGTCAGCGGCACAAACAAAGCCACAATATCAGATCAAATTGAGTCTAGCAAAACTCATACAACACTGCCCCCAATTCCTCCGCCAGGGCCCTCTTGAAGCGGAAAAGTGAATCTCACTGCACATCAGCGGGCAGCCAGTTCCAAATCTGCACACTGCAAGAATAGAAGAATCTCCGTTTATAGTCCGTCTGACAGCGAGGAACCACCAACTTGAAAAAATGCCCATGTGTGCCAACATCTGGAGCTCTCTCAAACAGAGCAGACAAACCTGAATCAGAACAATGAAAAATCTTCCACCACTTCACAAGATCAGAAGGCAACAACCTCCCCCTTACAGAAAACAACTGCATTGCTTTGAGCTGCTCACCATAGTCCACTCCACCCAGTCCATCAATCTACCTGGTCCACTTCCTCTGCACAGACTCCAACAGTCTCAGATCCCCCAAATATCCCACATTCCACACACATGAGCAGTAGTCCAAGATGGGTCTTATATGAGTAATAAACAAAAAGACCATGAAAACAGAACTCCTATTGACAGTGGAGTGGAGCAGACTGGTCGCCAGAGTGGAAGCTTTTCTTACAACACTCTTCACATGGAGATGGAACCGCAGCCTTGAGTCAACAAGCACTCCCAAGTCCCTGAAGGAATCAACAAGCTCAGCTACCACACCATTCAAATAATAAGCAGTTCTATCATCAATCTGCTCCAATTCAAGACGGCCCCCGTAAAAACACACTTGTCAATGTTCAACAAGAGATTCCATGACAATGACACAGACTGCACCAAATTCAGATCCCTCTGCAAGGAAGACACACCCAGGCGCACTGCTTGTACACCGAGGGGGAAACTCAAATAAAGCTTGAAGTCGTCAGCAAAGGCCTTCCACTCACAAGCCACACCTGCTGCAACATGATTGACATATAGCAGGAACAAGAGCGGACCCAGCACAAAACCCTGGGACACACCACTTGTCACCTCCTGGAAGTCACTGACAACTCCCCCCACAGAAACACACATTCGCCTTCCCATCAGAAAATTACGAATCCTATCGAACAGTCCATCCGGAATACCCACACATCTCAGTTTGTCCAACAAAACCGAGTGACTGACCACATTGAAGGCTTTAGAGAAATCCAGAAAGACCACATCAACAACCATTCCTTCATCTACCCGATCAGCAACCTCACCATAAGTAAGCAAAAGTTGGTCTTCAGTGCTCTTACTCACCCTGAAACCAAATTGACCCTCAGACCTAATGCCAGAATCTTCCAGAAAAGACACCAACTAGGACACAATAACCCGCTCCAGCACCTTACAGCAGTATGACTCACAGGTCGGTAATTGTGAGGGTAACTTTTTGAACCAGACTTGAATATAGGAACAACACGAGATTCCTTCCAGGCCTCCGGTAAAACTCCCAGGCCCAATGATTTTGCAAAAATCAGAGACAAGGGCAATGACAGCTGCCAAGAACATGACTTTAAAACACCAGGGTGAATGCCATCAGGTCCTGGGGCAGAAAATGAGTCTAAACCACCCAGAACCTGGGAAACTAACAGTCTAGTCACACAAATACAAATAAATTTTCCAGGAAAAAACTGATGTGGGGAAGGGCCGTCAGGATCAGCATTTACAAAAACCAACAAAAAAAGTCTACAAACAGCTGACTCATGTCTCTCTGACCAGCAACAACATCACCAGATGGAAGCTTCAGAGGACCAACAGAAGGACAGCCCTTCCATCTTCCTTCCTCTGATATAGGAGTGAAATATTTTGGGAGTAACAGAGAAGTTGTCTGCTAATTTCTGCTCATACAGACACTGGATGTAGCATGGAAAAATTTCTCTGTTCTCAAAATTAAGCCCACTAAATCTCTGCAAGGATGCCAACACCTTCTCATGCTTCCTACCAAGCTCCCCCCTCAAAAGCTTATACTGCGCCCAAGCCCTAGACCTACTGGTCATCAGCTCCCTAGGAGGGCCCCGCATCCAGCTTGGCCATGAAGCCGAGTCTCAAGTGGGAACAAACTTGTCCACAAGTGAATGGACAATTGTCTGAAACAAACTATAATTCTCCTCCACAGTGCCATATAGAAACTTGTAATGCCAGTCAACACCCTCTAAAACCTCTCTCATGCTCCTGTAATCACCAGGAATGCATTTTTCTTCACATTTGTTTACTATGCTAGTGGTTCACCCATACTGTCACATTCTCTCCTATTCAATTGATTAGGCTGTGGGTCTGAATAAAGAATTCCTGCTAATTACTATGCAAAAGATACCTATGTCAAATAGAAACATCTTATTTCATCAGAATATAACGTACACTTGTTGTAAACCTCAAACCTACCATGATAGCCATTCCGTCATGACAAGTTACAGAGAGCTTAGCAGTTACCCGAGAATAAACCACGGCCGATGCACAAGGAAATTTTTCCATTTTGTATATTATAACGATGATAATTTATCTGTTTTATGTTCTTGTTTTGACAGTGACTGTCTCAAATAGACCCACTCATACCCTTGCATTCTTTGCTACTCACTCTAATCAACTATTATATAAAAGATCCGAATGCCAGATCGGAACACCTTATGTCAATGGAATACAGTGCATATTTAGAATATACATTAAACTTGATCCAAACAGCATTCATTTTGTGACATGTTTCGGCAGGAGTCGTATTTGTATGTTCAGAAAGGAAAGTGAAATGCCTTCCACCACTCACACACAGCTCCAATTACTCAGTTACAGGTTCTTATCTAATTCACTTCACCAATTTTAGATTTACTGTGTATAAATTGATTGGTAAAATTAGTAACATACCATCAGTGTATAAATAATCTTTTCTATTTTATTTATTTTATGTTGTTCATTTTGATTACTGGAGCACTGAGGGATACTGCCTTCCATGCCTGCATGCCCTGTTGTCAGAGCTGTAGGGGGCTGAAAAAATGAGATACATACCAGGCAGCTTAGCTAATCAATTGAGAAAATATGCAAGGTCAAACATGTGCTGCAATTGTCAGCCACAGCAAACATCTGGAGATTCAAAAACAGATTGAACAAGTACCTCAGATGAGTAACTGATATACCTCTCATGAATGGATTCCCTCACTGTGGGGGCAAGTTTGTACTCCTACTCCAACACGTTGCTAAGTGAGGAATAGACTGGCAAATGTGGCAGGAACATGCAAATGCAGAGGTAGCAAAGTACCACCAAGGTAGCAAAGTACCACCAAGTAAGTATCCACATTCGAGTGTCTCAGAACTATGATTTGATTTGGGCTTCATTTCCACCAGAGAATAAACACGGGTCATGGCACGCTCCCCGTAAGGCAGAACTTGAGACTATTCTTTACAGTTTGAAAAAAAAATTTGAAAATATATAATCTTATACTTTCAACAAACTGGCTCTGAAGAGATTGAAATATGTTCAAATCGATCTCCAGAAATGCTACTTGACATGAATAATTCCAAAATTGATGTAAAGACCTCCTGGAGATCCAAAATAGGTCAGAAGAATGTCAGTTACTCATCCCAATTTGCATTTTGTTCAGACTGGGGGTCAATGAAACTCTTAGGCAACCCTCCACTCAGGGTTCACTATGAACAGTACAGTGAATGATTCATCAAGATCCAGCCAACTAAGGTGGCTAGAATTTTCGAAACTTTCTGGATAATTCCGAGCTTAGATATACTAAACCAAATAACAAGGATGACTAGCCCACAAAAAAGGGTAAGCAAAGCAGATTATATATAATTAATGTTATGTGTAATATATAATGGGCGTACATCATTACTAACAGCGAAAGAGTAACAAGTGAATAACCTACCCAAAATCATCATCCATAGATTTGAAGAAAAATTTATAATTTGGTCTATTTAATACATTTTTAAAATCTCCTAGAGTAACTTTCTCCGGTGCTTTTGGAATTTTAACCAGGTATGGTGTTTCTTCATCGTCGATGTGATATATTATTTTAGTTTCTTCCATAACTGTCAATGTGATCACAGCAACATTATGTACGCAGTCACCAACACCTTCCAGGCATCTACTGTCACTCCCAGGCCGAATATCATGGCCGCTTTTGTTTTCTTTCTTAGGACGTCAAAATAAAACAATACAACTGATAGTTCCAATTGGTAAAATACACCGATTGTACTTTTAAAACCGATTCATGCAAAAAACATCACAAGTTTCTTTCCGAATTATTTACAGCATGTTGGAACATGTCAAGGAAATGATTTAAAAGACTTTGTAATCAAATTCAAAAAAAGAGAATAAGACAGACTCACACATGTAGTATTTAATGTCAAAAAATGTTGCAACAAATATAAAAAAATTGAAATGATGAAAGCATTTATGAACGTCGGGAAATGAATATTCATCAAGTATTTAATCAAAATATGAACATGTGACCGACTGAAAAAAAAAGTTCACCAAGTGGTAAAGATTTGCGCGCTAGTTACTCGATATAATAATAATAATAATAATAATAATAAAATCTTTATTGGCAACCAACATGGGCATAGTTTTACAATTGAGACATCTTATTTTAGGGTTACAGTCAGAACAAAGTTATAAAATTACCGCACTCAACTAAGAACAAGTTACGGCATACAACTCTATCCTGCCTATGCGTATAGTAATTCTCTCCATCGCCTTAACAATGATGAGGCAGCGAGCGCATCACCAGAGCAGATTGCAACGAGGATTTCATTTGTGGAGTTCATAACTCGAGTCATAAGGCTGTGTGCCGCTTTACGAAACAGTACCTTGATGTGATCTGATTGATTTTCAGCAAAAACCCGGCTCGCTGACGTCG
>SDVV010034084.1:0-11217 GCA_016164225.1 Gammarus roeselii
TATGAATATATGTAATACAAATTATTTCAGTTTCCCCTCAAGGGAACGTTTGCTGGTAATTGCTCATGGTATTTGTAACAAGTCACGGTCAACCTATACAGTTGTTTCAGAATTCACTGAACAAAAGTTGAAATAAGGTAGAAATAGGTATAATAAGCATATTGAACTCTATGGAGGCGTGTCCAAAAATGCTTAGTTGAGAAGTTACGGAAGATTTCAAATTTAAAACCTACGGAAGCATCAACATTTTAATCCTGGCGTCGAATTTTCCGGTCGGTCGACTGCCACGCACGCATCGCAGCAGATTGGCTTAGTTTTGAACAACCATTGCAAATACCCTACATAAGTTCCAACTCTATATTGTTTCTGAATAATAATATACCTGTTCTGATTTGATTTTTCCTTTTCCCCCTGACCCAATGAAACTTTTGGGTCCTCGTATCTTTTTAACCAAGAGCTTTCGGATACGCCTCAAAGGTGGGAAATGTACTTAATTTACCTGAGCCAATCATATATTAAAGTTTGTTCAAAGAATTCTGAAACACCCTGTAAAGGAGCTAACGTTTCAATGATAAATACAACATAGATGTAGAGCATTCTTTAAAGATATTTGTTAAAAAAACATGTTGTACGTTCAATAGGAAAGTTGAGATGTAGGGGCGATTCCGAAATGTTGATACGAACTCCTGGTTTGCCTCTGTTTTGTTCCTAGGGGAGGGCTTATCCAGATGGTAATACTAATTTATCAATTTGGTAACTCATTTTAGAAATGAAAGTCTTTCTACAAGTATCGTATTGCCACACGATAAACCCCTCCACCACAGTGAGATTGTAAGCTCCCTCTACCTGACTGCAACAGACTCCTGCCGTTCAGCTCTCCCTGCAATGTATGTCCGTTAGAAGACGACGCTCATGGACAAATTTTTATTTGCTGATATTTTTCATGTAATATTAGATTAAAACGGTACATCTAGCGGCGCGTCTACGCGGTACATCTAGCGTCGCGTCTACGCGGTTCATCTAGCGGCGGGTCTACGCGGTGCCTATGGCGGCGCGTGTTGGTGGTGCATATAGCGGATTTTGGTGGGTTGGGGGAGGTGTTGCAGGTGTATTGTGTCGTGTAGATGAATTGCTGTGTTGGTATCAGTTGAGTTGTTTTGTTATCGTACAGATGTATGTTTTGCGTTGTAATGTAAATTCATGACAGGGCTGTTGGATCAGGGTAAGCAAACATGGATATATAAAGTTTAATTTTATTAGGAACATTGACAGGCGACTTCTATAGTATTACAGGGTACTGTTTGTCAATGGGTGGAATCCCCGTGGTGTTTTCTTGGTACTAACTAAATAAAGATACATATTATCTTGCAATGCTCATTGTACGTACATCAGACCCCCCCCCGCTCCTCGCTTTGGTCTTGATCGTTCCAAATGAAGACAGCTCTTACGATTTGTTAATGTTTCCATAATTGTCAGGTGCTGTGGTAAGCATATTGAGTATCGACTTTGGTATAATTTTCCCCAAATTCTCTGTTGTAGAAACGTTGTATTATCTATTTGACAGGGGTATTTCGACATAGGTGATAGGCAGAGTAAAGGCAGTACGCTCCACAAACCAAGGTATGATCACTCTGAATCAGTTTGTGTAGTATTTGTGCTATATTTGCATGAGTTTTGTAATACGAATCCACATTTCCTTCATAACCTAATAGAATAAACTCAATCGTAGTGTGTATTCTTATTTTTTAATATAAGGATCCAAATACAAACTTTATTAGGATCGCTTTCGCTGTTTACAATCATGAATCTGTCTATGGGATGCGTGGTCACTTTTTTTCGGCAAAGCAACCTAAATAGGTTTGCTGGATCGCTTGTGGGGTTTTGACTTTGTTTGTGAGAACGTTCTTTTCGTCATGCTCGTTACACTTTAGACATAGTCACGCTACCACAAGGATAGAATCTGTTGGAGCAAACAGGTGGGACTCATCAGGGGTGCCACGTGTGAATGGGCCACGACACAAGATACCAATAGCATTATAATAGAGGTCCAGCAGGGAGGGGGTTTCGTCCCCATTGCGAACATGTAGCTGTGTTTTTGTACAGTAGTGGTAACCATATCGCGATCCAAGGCGGTGTTTTTTTCTCATTGGCGTAACGCTGGCAGACGGTACGAAGCCGGTATGGAGCCGGATCGAAGACGGATGGGATAATTAGCCGTATTTAGATTAGGTTATGAGCGAACTATGGGTGGTGCACACGACTCGCCTGCCTACCGGTAGTTTTCGGGCTCCCTAGCTTTCGACTTGATTAGTATTAGGTTGAGTTTTGATCAATTTATATTATATTGTTATTGATATATATGTGTGGAATTTATTTAAATATTTTTCCCCTCAGTAGGTAGTGTATGAGTTTTACTTGATCGCTTACTGTTATTCATTAAACATTTTTCAGGTAAGTATATGCATATAAATAATTTTTCGAAAGAGGGTTGAGAGGATTGGGTCCCACTAGGCTTAGACTCGCCACACATCGGGATATTTTTTTGTCAGGTGAGCTTGATCATAGCCTAATAGTTACACGGCGGTTGATTGACGGGTACAGTTTGTGATATGTAGGTTATACGTGTACATAATTTATATGTGTTAAATATATATGTGTGGCGATAATAGTTAAGAATATATTATTCTATAATAGTTGTTTTTTATTACATGTGATGAATGTTATTAAATAATGACTAAATTTCACTTCGGATGTGTTGGGAGGTGGGTCTTGATAGATAGTTTCGCTTATTTCCACATTGATGCATGGTGAATGTTGATTATTTTTATTCATAAGTTTTTTAATTGTGATCAAATTTAATTCATACAGTCATATGAATTCCGTTGGATTATTAGCTTATTACGTATAAGTTCACTTGATTTGTGGAAAGTTTTGATTTATTTCACGTCTAGATAGTGGATCAAGTCCTGTTTCAGACTTTCTTGGACATCTTATGTATCGGGTTTGCAATCTGGGGTCTGCTTAGATACATCATTCATATGAAATCAATGTTGGTTTACAAGTGTTTACAAGTGTAGAAAGACAACAACAGGCCTATTGGCCCAAACCAGATTGCCTACTGATAGCATGATGGATAGTTCTGGAGTAGAACGTCTAGGAGGCCTATTGGCCCAAACTAGGTTGCCTTTTGATAGCAAGAAAATTAGTTCTGAAGTAGAACGTCTACGAGAGCTTTGTGTGTCCTTTCTGTTTATTTTATAACAGCAGGAAAAGGAACTGTTTGGCTATTTATCGGCAATTTATGTAGAACTTATCGAGCCGCGACTTAAACGTTTCGATTGAATTGCTGTTCACAACCTCCGCTGGGAGTCTGTTCCATTTTTCGACAACTCTATACGTGAAGAAATTGCACGTGATGTCGAGTGAGAAACATTATCCAACGATTTCGTATCCATTGTTCCTAGTCACTCTGTTTGTATCTTGAGTGAAAAGGCTCGCTCAGTTGACGTTTCCCTTACCCTTCATAATCTTCCACACTTCTATCATGTCGCCTCTGACAGGACGTTTCTCTAGCGAATAAAGATTGAGTTCACAAAGCCTGTCTTCGTACGATTTATTCCGCAGCGAGGGGATGAGTTTGGTATCTCTACGTTGAACCTTCTCAAGTTTAATACCGTTTTTTCTAAGGAATGGAGACCAGAATTGAACGGCATACTCGAACTGTGGTTTAAAAATGCATTAAATAACTTGAGCGTACTGTGTTGGTTTTTGTACGAGATAGTGCATGATATCATACCTGGCAATTTGGTGCCCTTTTTGGCAGCATCGTTACATTGCTTGCTGCTTTTTCAGTCGTTACTAATGATGACACCTAAATTTCTCTCTTCGGTGACGGGAATGAGTTTCTTTCCTGACATTGAATATTCATGTTTGGGGTTTTGAGGACCTATGTGCATAACTTTGCATTTGTCTACATTAAATTTAATTTGCCACATTTCTGACCAATCAACAACTTTGTTCACGTCTAGTTAAATCTGCTGACACTCTAGTTCAGTTTGCAGTTTTCCTCCGATCTTAGTATCGTCTGCAAACTTGCTATTGTTTATGAGTACGTTGCTATCGAGATCGTTAATGAATATTATAAAGAGAACTGGCCCTAACACGGATCCTTGAGGCACGCCGCTTGTAACATTACCCCAGGGGGAGGAAGCTCCGTTAAGTACAAATCGCTGCCGTCTGTCCGTTAGCCAGCATTTTATCCAGTTGTTAAGCTCATCTCGGATGCCGATGCTATGCAATTTACTAATTAGGCGCTTGTTGGAGACTTTAGCAAAGGTTTTCTGAAAGTCACGGTAAATGATATCGATTGGAGATTTTGTGTCGTGGATTTCGATTAAATTTCTGAAAAAGAGTAGCAGATTCGAAAGACAGGAACGGTTGTGTCTATAGTCATGCTGGGAGTCGGCAATCAATTTGTTTGGTTCTAAGAATTCTGTGATTTTATCTGTTATCAAACTTTCCATCAACTTGCCAATGACTGAGGTGAGACTAATCGGACGGTAGTTGCCGGGACACTTTTTTATCATTTGTTTTAAATTTGGGTAACGTTGGCCTCTTTCCATTTAGAGGAGCAGGTGCTATTCGTGAGAGATTGGAGGATTTTTTTTATAAATATTCGGCGATCTCGATCTAGTCTCATAGAATTCTGGGATGTGCTTGATCTGGACCTGGAGATTTGGTGACTTTGGTGAGGGCTGCAATTTGTTTTGTCGCAATGATATCCCTAGGATTAGGAATATCCTGATTCTCTAACGTAAATACAGCACAAAAGTTTTCATTAAGTAGAACACTCATTTTGGTGTCGCCCGTTTCTAGCTCATCAACATCGTTCTCGAGAGGAGCTATTGCAGATTAGGATATTTTTTGGCTCGAAAAATAACAACAAATTGTTTCGGATTAGTTTTGGCATTGGTAGCAATTTCATTTTCATAATCCTTCTTCTTACGTTTCAGGACTCTTTTTAGATCTCGTTCTATAATATTTTATTTAATTTTTTGCCACGTCGTCATGGGGATGTCTCTGCTTTATCGAATGCTTTTTTTTCGTGATTAAAGGCGCTGCGATTCTCCTTTCCAGTACTTGGGCTGATAGACTGATGTTCGCCTGTTTTTGCGCGGGATATGCCCATGTTCAATATTTTCATATGCAGTCAAGAAATAGTCAAGCGATTGATTGACATCTTGTCCGAGGGTTATATTTGCCGACGCCATTGACTCTCTTAAGCCGTCAAAATTAGCTAATGTGAAGTTAGGGACATTTTCGCAATTGGTTGATTTGTCAACTCGAGCTCTATCAAAAAACTGATACAGTTGTGGTCACTAGTTCCGAGTGGTTCACCTACTTCGACGTTCGTGACATGAGAGCTGCTTGCACTAAATAGGAAATCAAGAATGTTGCTACCTCTTGTAGGTGTCTTCACCAAATGGGTCATGACCTTATCGTCTGCAAAATCAATCCGACGTTGGCCGGTGGCAGTGCATTCGTCTGTTACCCAATCAATGACGGAGATATTGACGTCGCCAAGCACAACACTGTGTTGTATTGTGACAACATCGACGAGGGTGTTGTAAAGATCGATATCATCTGCAACCTTGCTTTCAGAGAGCCGGTAGACAAGAGTGATTTGTCATTTTATATGTTTACCGATTACTTGGATTGATACTATGTCGTGTCTGTTGGTTGGAATTGTGACTTCTAATATTTGCAGTGTTTTTTACGATAAACAGCACTCCTCCGCTCTCCCGGCCTTGTCTATCTTTATGAAATAGTGAATAACCGGAAAGAGTATATATGCCTATATAATGCCTGGTGCTCAATTTCATCCACGGATACCTAGTTCTTCGATTTTGTCTCTGAGACTTCTAGTACCGTTAATCACATTGACTTGATTTGCTTGACTTATTTTGCTTTTACTCTTAGGTCTTGTGTCGGAGCCAAGACTTTCGTTTTCGTTTCCACAGGTTGTACTAGCGGAGCTGCGACTATTGCCTCTAGCTCGGACTGGATTGACGACAGGAACTTTTGTTAGGACCTGTGGTGATGTTCTGATGAGCACTTGTATTTGAAACAGGCGGAGGTCGCTGTGTCGTTTCGTCGGACACTGCTGGCGAAGTTGTTGGCATCATATCGTTTACGTTTCTTGACTTGTTTTCATTGACAAGTCCAGCGCCGATGTTTTTAAGGAGATTTTCAACGGTATCAAGTCCACGCTTGTTAATGCGAGCCTTGTTGGTAATTTTTTAAAAGTTATAGTACTTTGGGTCAATCATCGTTTCCAATGATCTGAGAAAGAGATTTTCAGGGCTTTGTAGAAAGTTGCTAGGCGATTGTTAAGAAAAGTCATCTTTCTTAACTTGTATCTACTTTGGTTCGGATGGGGGCAGGATGCCAGTGACATGGAGGTTCGCGTGTGAAGGTTTAATGTCGTTTAGCATGGCTTCATACCTTTTCCACGTCGATTCCGTTTGCGACACGTCTTTATCTCCGACTTGTGTTATTATTCGCTTAAATGGATGTATTCTTCCTTGCAATTATGCCTTCAACCTCGTCAATTTTTAAATCAGCTTTGCCGAGTATTTTTAGTTGAATTCTCTCTTTCCGCTGGTTTGATATAAAGGAGGTGACATTGTAATCACCAATCACAATAATTTCCTCTGTATTCTGAGAGTCCATTTCTTCGGGCAATACATCGAATCGGTTACGTGTATTAGGTCGAAAGTCGTGGGATTGTGGTCCAACGTGTGTTGCATTGTCACAGCGTGACTGCCTCCTACTAACTACAGTTGTGTACAGTGCCTCGCTGCTTCTATCGGTTTAATGCAATGCCTCGCTGCTCCTATCGGTTCAATGCGATCGTTTGACTCAGCGTCTAGAGCTGAAAGATTCTTGGCAAATTCGGAGTCTAGGTGCACTTGGAGTTCTTTCACTTAATTTTGGGTGGCCTCGACAGTTTCTTTGACTGCTGCTAATTCGCTGCTTATCAGACCAATAAATTCGTGAAATTGTTTCAGCGCGTTTTCCGATTTTAATTCAACAGCTTCGGATACAGGAATGAAGTCGCTTCCCATGGAGATGCAATAGCTATAAGGTAAAGCTAGCAATCGGGTATCCGTATTGACTGTCTCTGTTATGGATAAGCCATTGGATGAGACTGTCTCTGTTTTGGATAAGCCATCGGAGGCGTGACGGATTTATGCTTTCTGTTGTTTGATTTCCTCTGCCGCTTGACAAAATTTACAGCGCAATGTCTTGCATTCCCCATTTGGAGGACTGGTATGCAAAGTCCTGGCAAAGCCAGAAGAACTTTTGCAATCCTTTAGTTCGGGGGAGTACGAGGTGTGACAGATGCCACATTCTAGCTTAGCTTGAACCATATTGGACTGTTATAGAATTTAGCGGTGGAAAAAATGGACCTTTAGCTCGAGTTCTATTTTTTGTGATTTCTTGTAGACAGCAAATAAGAACACAATATTATAATTAGATGTGGGATGTGACGAATATGTCGGCGATTCGAAAACGGAATTAAAACGGGAATAATACAAATGACAGTCGGATGCGCGTATCATCGGATGCGCGCTAGCGCAAGGTTACTTCCTATGGCGGGATTTGGGTTGAATGCAAAGCTAAACTCACTCGTAGCTGCTATCATTTGCTTCTCAATAAAGAAATGATATCATGATTCTACGCACCAACCTCGTACCCGACATGACCGGCGTAGTATCTGAATGATGACGTAAAAATAATTACAATTCAGTAAATGGGTCATTATAAAATCGTAGCACGATTCTAAGCTGCAAGATGTAGAGTGGTACAATACAACGATACTACCTGATACAAGATTCTTGTGGTTTTGTTACAGAGAACCGGCCACACTTGACAATGTTGAAAATCGTAATACCAGTTACATCTAAGAATACGGTTATAGACACACAGCTAACACGTGCACAGTTAAGATATAGGAAAAACAAACTAGAGCGGCCTTCTAACAGGGCGGCATCCCAACAGATTTGCTCTAACAGGGCAGAAATACGTTTTCAAATTATAATTATGCTGCGACAATACCAGTTTCATTCGAGATGTTCGAAATCGGTATACTCATACCATTAATAGCATTGATAAAGTACAAATAATTAATATGAGCACATTTGAAATGAAAATAAACTAAGTTAAGATAGAAATCGAACTAATAGTACACAAAATAGAACACAGTGGAACTTATGACACTGTTTTTTACAGTGTGAAAATAGTTTTTTTCCTGATGTTAGTCGGCGTCAGTCTAATGATGCCTGCAGAGTAAATCACTTGTGGGCTTAGTTCCTGGTCACAACAGCACATGAGCACATTATTTTCCTTTGACGTTAAACACTCATAATACACATTCTTTATCGTCACTATAAAAAATATTTCGGCACTAAAGCAATATTGTAACAAAAGCTATTTAAATGCAGGATAAAATGTTTCGAGTACGTACCATCGAGTACATTGAAGTAGACACGCATCGAAACACTACTTTGATAACCAGACAACCTGAAGCTTGAAAGAGTCTTCCAAAGAGATTTTTTTGTTTGTTTGTACGGTGTCCAGAGTCAAGTCCAGGATTGACGCGTGTATCCAGATCAGCTGTGCTAGGGTGTGTTCAGGCAAGGCCGACTCTTGAAATTCTTGGTCCAGATCAGCTGAGAGGTGAATGCAAAGGGCACGCGGGCTTCGTTGGCAAGGCTGGGAGGCTGCGGTTACAGCTTACTTGACGCGGGGCTCGACGGACGAGCGCAGCTGTAGCAGGAATCGAAGTTCCTCAGGGTGTGATGCTATGCTCTGAGCTGAGCCTATTGAGTGCGATGAGCTGATGTGCAGACAGGGCGATGGAGTGATGTGCGGGGAACGCGATGAACTGATGTGCAGAGACGGCAATGGGGTGATGTGCGGGGAACGCAATGACGGATGTGCAGAGAGGGTGATGGAGTGATGTGCGGGGACCGCAATGAATTGATGTGCAAAGAGGGCGAGGGAGTGATGAGCGTTGAGCGCAATGAGCTGCTGTGCAGAGAGGGCGATGGAGTGATGTGCGATGAACGCACTGAACTGATGTGTCGGATGGGGCGAGAAGCGCGAGGCTCTTACCGCATTGTTTGCTGTAAGCAGCCTCGAATAGGGGTGAGGTTTTTGGGAGTTTGGCTTACCGAGTACAGAGAGTCAGCGGTTTGCTCGATTCTCGAATGTAGATGGGGAAGCCGGGTGGGGAGGCCAGTGAGGAAGTTCTACCCTTACGCTGTTTGGATAAAGTAAAGTGGGCATGATTTATTCATTCATTTATCAGACACATAAACACGGTGTTTATATGTGGTACACACTTCGTTGAATGGTCCGAAGAACAGTTTAAATCGGCCGATTTAGCATTTGCCGTGGGTTAATGTTTAACACAGCAAATGAAGTGACCTCCTCTATTATATATCAGGCAGAGGAGGACTAGCCACACACTACCTCACCCAACGACCGTCAACAATGAACTGAGGACAGGTAAAGAATTACATAGTTATTTTCGTTACTGTTGTATGATCTTGCACGGTTTCCAGAAGGCTATAAGTTTATTATGAATAAATTCACCTAATTGGATATAGTGTTGCGAATTGATCAGCTTAATTAGATGCTGTGATACAAAATTTTGATTTGTTTTACGTCTTGAAATTAGATTTCGTCCCGTTATCAGTTGACTTGGATAACAAAATCGATCAGAAACCTGCATCTCTCCGCGAGTGACCACCATCTCCGCGTGACCACCATCACTCCGTGAGTGAACAGCATCTATCCGTGAGTGACCAGCATCTCTCCGTACCAAGAATCTCTCCTGGCCAAGAAATTTTGTATAGGCTTTGGATTAAAACAATTTATTTGATATAGTCTTATGAATTTAGGACCTAGTCAGCTTCAACCTGACTGTTATTTCTCGGTTGGACGCGGTCCTCAACGAGAGTACCTCTACCTATGTAAACGATATGGATTACTGTAGGATCTACTACGATGGATACCCTGTTTATAGCAGTTATTGGGCATAATATAGAATAACTTGGTTAATTTATTGCTCCTGTATGACTTTGAACAATTGTCATACAAATAATACTTTACTAGCCATTCACGACACTAACTTCCTTGTTGTTGTTGTTGCTGTGTTGGAAATAATGAAAAGAAATAAGTCTAGAACTTCGTCTTCTCAATACATTATTAGAAGAAATAAGACTAGAATTTTGTCTTTTCAATACATTATTTGCGTATTCCTCAGGTACATTGGGTTCTTGACTATTCCTTTAAGTGTTACATTAATTTAGTATACATTTTAGATAGATAGAAGCCTTTGGTAATATTTTATTCATCTCTTCAATCCCTACTCTTGTTCCCAAAACCTTACTTTCAGACTTAAGCGACCAACTTCTCAAACTTAATTAAAGATTTATGGCATCGAATCATTTCATCGTATTTCTTTCTGCAGGTGACATTCCCATTTAATATATTAGCACAGATATAAGAAATGTACATAATTCTCCGATCACTTAATCGTTTAGGACATCTTTTTTTCTCATGTTTCAATTTTTAAAAAATTTGATACAAGGTCAGATACTCATTTAATTTTATTGTATCATTTCACACCTTTTTCATACGATGCCGTTAATTATCCCATTTTATAAGGGAGCCCAGCGTTCGCGCTAAAATTATTCCCGCACACGTGCACTATCGCCACTTCACTTCACCTCACTGTCATGGCCGGACACTGGCATAACCGCTAAAAATCTTTCATCCCGCGTGCTTCCTACCTAACGATGAGTCAGCCCACACGTATTTTCCACCACTTCAAAATCTGCCACTGTCATAACTGCCACTGTCATTACGCCGAAACAAGCGTACCAACCTAACAGTTATCACTTTAATTTAACTTCAATAAAAAAACGCTAAAAAACGGCCTTACGTACCCTACAAAAATACGTATGTTTGCCCCGCGGGTTAGAAATACGTACTTTTGCCCCGCGGGTTAGAAACACGTACCCTAGGTTAGGTTAGGATGGGCAGGAAAAGTTTCATTAAAGTGATAACCGGTAAAATGGTACGACTGGTGGCTGATTCTGACGTGGGCTGAAACAGATTTTCGCCAGAATGTCACTGGCAGAT
>SDVV010034085.1:0-11216 GCA_016164225.1 Gammarus roeselii
GGTGGGTTGAAAGCGTCAGATCATCCTTGTCTAGCAGCCCTGCAGACGGAGTGAGGGTTGAAAGCGTCAGTTCATCCTTGTCTAGCAGTGCTGCAGACAGAGTGGTGGGTTGAAAGCGTCAGTTCATCCTTGTCTAGCAGCCCTGCAGACGGAGTGGTGGGTTGAAAGCGTCAGTTCATCCTTGTCTAGCAGTGCTGCAGACGGAGTGGTGGGTTGAAAGCGTCAGTTCATCCTTGTCTAGCAGTGTTGCAGACGGAGTGGTGGGCTGAAAGCGTCAGTTCATCCTTGTCTAGCAGTGCTGCAGACGGAGTGGTGGGTTGAAAGCGTCAGATCATCCTTGTCTAGCAGCCCTGCAGACGGAGTGAGGGTTGAAAGCGTCAGTTCATCCTTGTCTAGCAGTGCTGCAGACAGAGTGGTGGGTTGAAAGCGTCAGTTCATCCTTGTCTAGCAGCCCTGCAGACGGAGTGGTGGGTTGAAAGCGTCAGTTCATCCTTGTCTAGCAGTGCTGCAGACGGAGTGGTGGGTTGAAAGCGTCAGTTCATCCTTGTCTAGCAGTGTTGCAGACGGAGTGGTGGGCTGAAAGCGTCAGTTCATCCTTGTCTAGCAGTGCTGCAGACGGAGTGGTGGGTTGAAAGCGTCAGATCATCCTTGTCTAGCAGCCCTGCAGACGGAGTGAGGGTTGAAAGCGTCAGTTCATCCTTGTCTAGCAGTGCTGCAGACGGAGTGGTTACTTGAAAGCGTCAGTTCATCCTTGTCTAGCAGTGCTGCAGACGGAGTGGTGGGTTGAAAGCGTCAGATCCTCCTTGTCTAGCAGTGCTGCAGACGGAGTGGTGGGTTGAAAGCGTCAGTTCATCCTTGTCTAGCAGTGCTGCAGACGGAGTGGTGGCTTGAAAGCGTCAGTTCATCCTTGTCTAGCAGTGCTGCATACACCGGTGGGTTGAAAGCGTCAGTTCATCCTTGTCTAGCTGTGCTGCAGACGAAGTGGTGGGTTGAACGCGTCAGTTCATCCTTGTCTAGCTGTGCTATAGACGGAGTGGTGGGTTGGAAGCGTCAGATCATCCTTGTCTAGCAGCCCTGCAGACATAGTGGTCGGTTGGAAGCGTCAGTTCATCCTTGTCTAACAGCGCTGCAGACGGAGTAATTGGTTGGAAGCGTCAGATCATCCTTGTCTAACAGCGCTGCAGACGTAGTGGTTGATTGGAAGCGTTAGATCATCCGTGTCTAGCAGCGCTGCAGACGGAGTAATTGGTTGGAAGCGTCAGTTCATCCTTGTCTAGCAGCCCTGCAGACGGAGTGGGTTGGTTGAAAGCTTCGCCAAATGGTTCCCGCGTCACCGGCAGACACGACAAAAACAGCTATGCCTCAACGACGGGGATACTACGACAGAGTTTTGTGTGCGGGCGAGGCTATGGGACTTGGCTTCAGATCTGCCGAGAAAAGATGAAAGAACCCTCGCAGGGGACACGATGGGTTCATTACGACCACACTGAGAAGGGCTCAGATCAAGAAGATGGGTTCATTACGACCACACTGAGAAGAGCTCAGATCAAGAAGATGGGTTCATTACGACCACACTGAGAAGGGCTCAGATTAAGAAGATGGGTTCATAACGACCACACTGAGAAGAGCTCAGATCAAGAAGATGGGTTCATTACGACCACACTGAGAAGGGCTCAGATCTAGAAGATGGGTTCATTAAGACCGCACTGAGAAGAGCTCAGATCAAGAAGATGGGTTCATTAAGACCACACTGAGAAGGGCTCAGATCAAGAAGATGGGTTCATTAAGACCACACTGAGAAGGGCTCAGAAAAAGAAGATGGGTTCATTAAGACCACACTGAGAAGGGCTCAGATCAAGAGGATGGGTTCATTAAGACCGCACTGAGAAGGGCTCAGATCAAGAAGATGGGTTCATTAACCCCGCACTGAGAAGGGCTCAGAACCAGAAGATGGGTTCATTAAGACCACACTGAGAAGGGCTCAGAACAAGAAGATTTCAGAATGGATAGTATCTGGCGGCGTGCTTTATGATCTTGAGACAAAAGTGCAGTGGCGAAGCAAGAAACAAGACGAACGAAACGGACGACTTGTTCTTTTACTGTATTGTCAAGGGTACCACAATGGCGATGATCATAACCTGGTACTTTTTGAAGGGATGGCAGCTTTGAAGGAGCCTCAATAAACTATAGGTTTCACTTTGATTGGAAGACTGTGAAGTGAGTTCGGCTTTGCGGTCACAGTGATTCAATAATGAAGACTATCTAAAATTTTGTCATTAATCGAAATTATGAATGAATCGTACATTATTTCATGATAATTGTGAATCATTTAACATCAAATGTTTCGAAGCTCAGTTACCATGGTACTTTTGTGCTAGGAAGCGTCTTCTTCGCTGACCTGCAAAATCATCGGCGTGCCCTATTCGCTGACCTGTGGAATCATCGTCGTGCCCTCTTCTCTGACCTGTAGAATCATTGGCGTGCCGTCTTCGCTGACCTGCACAGACGTACCCTCTTCACTGGCCTGTGGAACCATCAGTGTGCCCTCATTGCTGACCTGCATAGGCGTGCTCTATTCACTGACCTGCATAGGCGTGCTCTCTCTCTGACCTGCATAGGCGTGCTCTCTCTACTGACCTGCATAGGCGTGCTTGCTTCACTGACCTGCATAGGAGTGCTCTCTTCGCTGACCTGCATAAGCATGCTCTCTTCACTGACCTGCATAGGCGTGCTCTCTTCACTGACCTGCATAGACGTGCCCTCTTCACTGACCTGCATAGGCCTGCAATCTTCGCTGACCTGTGGAATCACCGGCGAGGCTGCGATCTATGGAAAGAGCGTCATCGTAATGATGACTTGATGATGTCGTATTAAAAATATTTATTTACCAAAATATATATTCCATTATTGATGAACGTAACTTGAGACTTCGTGATCCTGCTTTCGTCACGAGGATACTTCTATGCCTATCCTATCCTGCCCTGCCACTCCATCAAAAGACTGACTCCTATCGTCGTAACTACAGCGACCATTGTCTAATGGGCCTAAATAATGACCAATGCCGCCAATACCGAAGTGGAAACGTTACACAACTAATGTCGCCGTTGCGATAGTCAATGGATCCTTATTCTGTGAGGAAGTAGGCAACCATTGTGGTGACTGGCCTTACTCTGTGAGGAGCCATTGAGGTGGCTGGCCTTACTCTGTGAGGAGCCATTGAGGTGACTGGCCTTACTCTGTGAGGAGCCATTGAGGTGGCTGGCCTTACTCTGTGAGGAGCCATTGAGGTGGCTGGCCTTACTCTGTGAGGAGCCATTGAGGTGGCTGGCCATACTCTGTGAGGAAGTAGGCAACCATTGTGGTGGCTGGCCTTACTCTGTGAGGAGCCATTGAGGTGACTGGCCTTACTCTGTGAGGAGCCATTGAGGTGACTGGCCATACTCTGTGAGGAAGTAGGCAACCATTGTGGTGACTGGCCTTACTCTGTGAGGAGCCATTGAGGTGGCTGGCTGTAAGGAACCATTGAGGGGGCTGGCTCTCACTTTTAGGTTTGTTATAGGTAGGTGACGGATATCCTCTTGGTAATTAATTGATGTATAGTCACCGGCAACAGTTCACCGACCATGAACATTTCAAAATGTATTGAAAGGAAATTGTTAATGAAATATTTGAAAATAGGTTTCAGGTGAATAGACAGTGGGGATAAATACTTTTAGGATATTAAATTCAACGAAACAGACAAAATGTTGTTCAGCTATAAATTGATGTGATTTTTCACCCATTAAGACTCGTATAATGCCGATATTGAAAACAACTTTTAGAACAGTCAGTACAGACGCATCTTCGTTTGGAAAAAAAAATCATCCACATGATTTCTTGAACAAAATATAAGAAACGACAAATAAATCCGTAAATCACGTAGTACAATGATGTCGATGAACATTTGCGAGTAACTGTACGTATGACGAGGTCCTCAGTGTTCAATAACATTATTAGGAACACTGTTGAGTCAACAATATCGCCCAATACCTACATCAATAATGACGAGTAAACCTAGTAGCAGCGGCACATTATGAACGGAAAGTACGGGCCAACATTTCTGTCCTACAATTTTGAGGTGAACTCTCCGGATCCATCGGCGTGGCTGACCTGTCTTGGCTACCCCTTCATCCTCCTCGTGTTTTACCCTCGCCCTCTTTACGGGCGAGTTGGGTGGGCAATACCGCGGAGTAAGGACATCACGAGATGCCCTCAGCTGCCTCTTTATGAGTCCTGATGCCAACAGAGCATCACTAGCGCAGTAGTAGTACAAGGGCACAGTAGTGGTGCCAGGGCGCAGTGGGTGTCGGGACAGAACAATGCAAACAGAGCATCACTAGCACAGTAGTGGTGCCAGGGCGCAGTGGGTGTCGGGACAGAACAACGCAAACAGAGCATCACTAGCACAGTGGTAGTGCGAGGGCGCAGTGGGTGTCGGGACAGAACAATGCAAACAGAGCATCACTAGCACAGTGGTAGTGCGAGGGCGCAGTGGGTGTCGGGACAGAACAATGCAAACAGAGCATCACTAGCACAGTGGTAGTGCGAGGGCGCAGTGGGTGTCGGGACAGAACAATGCAAACAGAGCATCACTAGCACAGTGGTAGTGCGAGGGCGCAGTGGGTGTCGGGACAGAACAATGCAAACAGAGCATCACTAGCACAGTGGTAGTGCGAGGGCGCAGTGGGTGTCGGGACAGAACAATGCAAACAGAGCATCACTAGCACAGTGGTAGTGCGAGGGCGCAGTGGGTGTCGGGACAGAACAATGCAAACAGAGCATCACTAGCACAATGGTAGTGCGAGGGCGCAGTAGTAGTGCGAGGGCACAGTAGTAGTGCGAGGGCACAGTAGTAGTGCAAGGGTCCAGTGGGTGTCGGGACAAAACAGAGCGGTCACTCTGCTGTAAACAGTGCAACAATCTGCATAAAAGCAAAGAGGGATAACAGTGCGTGTCGTTCAGAGCCGAGCGTCTGTCCTTCAGCTAAAAGAGCATGACTCTGCTTAACAGCAGAGCGAGAGTACAGTGCGTGTTGAGACAGAGCAGGGCAACTGCTCCGCTGAAACCATAGCATCACTCTTCATCATAGCAGAGCGATGGCCTAGTTTGTGGGGCTCAGAGACGGTTGGCTGTCCTGAAGTAAACAGAGCATCACTCTGTACAATGTAAGAACAAGAGCACAGTGCGTGTTGGGACAGAGCAGGACGGTTGTTCTGCTGAAAACAGAGCATCATTCGATATTACAGCAGAGCGAGGGCCCAGTGCGTGTCGAGCAGAGCAGAGCGGATGCTTTCATTAAAAAAAAACATAACTGAGCACATTAGAGGTAGAAAGGCAAGTGTGTGTCGTGGCTGAGCAGGGAAACTGCACTGCTGTAGTCTGAGCCTTACTCTGCCTAATAGCAGAGCGAGAGCACCGAGGCGCTTCTCCTCGTGTCTTCTAGGGTCACTGAATGCATTCTTGCTAAGTCACTTTGGCGTTGCAAATGCGACACGGCTTAGCGCTCCGTCAGCTGAGCGGAGCAAGCATCGATGTGACCAAACTAAGAGTTTGAACAGCCGTAAAAGTTGACTTACGATTCCGCGCCTCCTAAACTCAGAAAACTAGATACAATATATCCTGCATGTACTAGTTGTTTTATATGACTATTTGCAATCGACCAACTGGCTTTGAACCCGTCAAAACAGGATTTTATAGTGTATTCATCACAACACGTCTTCGGCACTCCGATTTCACCCGCACATTAGCTCCGGTTCATGTCTGTGAACCGAAGCTAATGTGCGGGGGAACTCGAAAAATAGCCAGTTGGGCACCCGATTTTCAATGATTGGGTGACGCACGGGAAATTGAAAAGCATGAGACAAAGCTGGCGCAGTGTGTCGAGGCAGAGCAGGGCGGCAGCTGGCACCATTCGGACTACAATCTGCAGTAATGACTCGGGTTGAGTTATTCTAATGATATTCTAATCTGCTCTGCTGATGCCCTCGCTTTTTCGTACATAACCAAGTGCGACACCGCTTAGTATCTGCTCTGCTGATGCCCTCGCTTCTTCGTACATAACCAAGTGCGACACCGCTTAGTATCTGCTCTGCTGATGCCCTCGCTTCTTCGTACATAGCCAAGTGCGACACCGCTTAGTATCTACTCTGCTGATGCCCTCGCTTCTTCGTACATAACCAAGTGCGACACCGCCTAGTATCTGCTCTGCTGATGCCCTCGCTTCTTCGTACAAAACCAAGTGCGACACCGCTTAGTATTTGCTCTGCTGATGCCCTCGCTTCTTCGTACCTAACCAAGTGCGACACCGCTTACTATCTGCTCTGCTGATGCCCTCGCTTCTTCGTACATAACCAAGTGCGACACCGCTTAGTATCTGCTCTGCTGATGCCATCGCTTCTTCGTACATAACCAAGTGCGACACCGCTTAGTATCTGCTCTGCTGATGCTCTCGCTTCTTCGTACATAACCAAGTGCGACACCGCTTAGTATCTGCTCTGCTGACGCCCTCGCTTCTTCGTACATAACCAAGTGCGACACCGCTTAGTATCTGCTCTGCTGATGCCCTCGCTTTTTCGTACATAACCAAGTGCGACACCGCTTAGTATCTGCTCTGCTGATGCCCTCGCTTCTTCGTACATAACCAAGTGCGACACCGCTTAGTATCTGCTCTGCTGATGCCCTCGCTTCTTCGTACATAACCAAGTGCGACACCGTTAGTTGTATTTTAGTAGCGAGATAGTAATTTTTACCTTCGGTTCGACGAGCATAACTGCAGCGTGTGAAGTCTTATGTACAATATCATGGGTTCGATAAAATTGCAACAGATCCCCAAAAAGGTTTTGCAGTGCTGAGCGAGTCTGTGCCAGCAACACCATTTCATCTGCATGACTAAGAGAAAGGCCTAATATCAACACTATACTTAATATACAGAATAGGAAGCTAATGGGTTTCAAATAATATGCACAAGTGAAGGTCCATTATCTGCCCTTCTTCAGTGAGGTTCCTTCGGTGTGTTTTGTTAGACATCCAAAACTAACATTAGTTGGAATGTATTGCATTATAATAAGGGTGAAAATCCTACATGTGCAAGTAAAATATGTTTAATTATTTATCTACATTTTCGTAAGCAATAGAAAATTCATTCATTCAAATGAAAGTTTCCTCAACTACCTGTTGACAAATTAGCAATAGCGCTTATGCTAATTTGATTCATTTCAAGGAATCCTGGTACATATTATAATTTTTATTTGTCCGATCAATTGGAATGAGGTTCTTGTTTCCATAAATGTTCATCAAATTCTGTGAAATATTTCAAATAAATTTTAATGAAAATTTTCTTCGAGAGGTGATGGGGATCTTGTCAGCTACGGTGTCTGGTAGAGTGAACAATTTAATCACGTTTTAGTGTGTTTAAAACTATTTTTATGTGCAAATGGTTTCGTCGCGGTGAAACAGTTCTATCGTCTCCATATATTGCACCTACCACAGGGAACTATCGTCTCCATATATTGCACCTACCACAGGGAACCATCGACTCCATATATTGCACCTACCACAGGGAACTATCGCCTCCATATATTGCACCTACCACAGGGAACTATCGTCTCTTTATATTGCACCTACCACAGGGAACTATCGTCTCCATATATTGCACCTACCACAGGGAACTATCGTCTCCATATATTGCACCTACTACAGGGAACTATCGTCTCCATATATTGCACCTACCACAGGAACCATCGACTCCATATATTGCACCTACCACAGGGAACTATCGTCTCCATATATTGCACCTACCACAGGGAACTATCGTCTCCATATATTGCACCTACCACAGGGAACTATTGTCTCCATATATTGCACCTACCAAAGGGAACTATCGTCTCCATATATTGCACCTACCACAGGGAACTATCGTCTCCATATATTGCACCTACCACAGGGAACTATCGTCTCCATATATTGCACCTACCACAGGGAACCATCGACTCCATATATCGCACCTACCACGGGGAACTCAGAGTCGACTTTCGTTGTGTGCTAAACCGAAGTCCGTTTTGGTGTGGCTTAGAACCGTTTAAAAGAAAGATGACAAAAAATATTAAATTGAACAAGTTTATACCTGGATATATTTTATCCACGATTACATTTGCAATTTCGGTGCTGCAGGTGCTACGAGAACGAGCAAATATATGCAAGAGAACGAACAAACATGTATGCAATGAGAACGAACAAAAATGTATGTGATGCGAACGAACAAATTTATGCAATGAGGAGAACGAACAAATTTATGCAATGAGAACGAACAAATTTATGCAATGAGAACGAACAAATTTATGCAATGAGAACGAACAAATTTATGTATTTTACATTTCCCAGACGATTCGATAAAACTGAGCTTTGGGGCCTTTCTTGGTTTTCCAAATTCTGACTAAGAATTCCATTTGTTCGAACTATTCTAAGAACTCCTAAACGATTGAAAAAATCGTCACAAATGTACTTTTTACGATGGTATGAAGGAAACTAGAAATAACTCTATTCGTACGGGCCACCGAGATTTCATCTTAGTTTTGATTCCGCGGTTGTGTTATTCTGCGTTTGTAATCAAATTCCAATAATGTTGATCTTCGGAGTAGCGAAAAAGTGAGCCTCATAACCTACCTTAACTAATGATTACTTTATCTAACCGAATCTTACTTGCTCTAACTCAGCTCAACTTCATCTGTCCTAACCCGACTAAATCTAACTGAACCATAACCTGTATCTAGACTCCAGGCTTTTGGTTTTAGGATCTGGGTTCTAGGTGCTAGGTTCTAGACTCATGGCTTTATTGTCTGTCGTCCCTAGAGAGAGGTGTCAACTAACCCATGTCCTAATTTTGAGTTGTCAGATTACATTACATAACCTCACCTTATCGTGAACGGTTAGTCACGGCCTCAAAGGATCTATGGGCACGTCTCAAAGCAGCAATAAAGGTTTAAGATCTGACTCATTTCACGTCATTCTACCTCCTACCATTCTACCTCCCAACGTTTACCTCCTACCAACGCATCATGAATTGATTGAAATGCAAGAATCAGTTGATTATTGATTTCCGTGAATGAGAAAATCCTATAAAAACTGGTAAAAAATGCATGAATGGGAGTTAACAGCTTACCAAGCATTTAGAGGAAACCCCCTATATCTCAGTCTGGCCTTGGCTGGACTGTGGAGGGCAGTAGCCTCATTCTTGTTCCAAGAGGCAGTCATGCACATTTGTAGGGGTCTTCTTAACCATACTTCTGAAGGTGAATGCATGCGGTAGAGGTTCCTCCCTCTTGATAATCGTCGGCCCAACGGACTACAAAAAAGGAGGACTGCCGCGGTTCTTTATTACTGGGGTTCGTGCAATGTTGACTGCAACACCTTGGCAGCCGTGCCCCTGACTTGAGGCTGAAAGAGGGATGCTTCGTTGACATCCTTCCAAGTGTTGCCATTATGAAATAGTTGGAAGCTAGCTAGAGCAGTGTCATGTTGAGTGGAACTTTCTTGTAAGCTGATTACTAAACTGAATTGGGATGGATAAAGAAATATAGTAAGAAAATAACAATTAAATGAAAAATAACTATGTAAGAACAGCGATGGTTAGTCGAAATTGTGACCATTCAACTAAATTGACAATCCACCTCGTAGAGTCGTGAATCTCTGATCTAATGCCCTGAACGAAACACCAAATAATTATCGGACGAATTATATAGCGAATCTTTTGAAGATTAGAAACTAACCAATTCCGATTTAACGGGAAGAATATATACTGGACACTATGGAGTCATCAGACGAGAAAAGATAACATAAGATATTGTTAGGGGTATAATCGACCCATAATAAATTCCGACTGGTAATGTGGTCCAGTCGGCAAAGTGTGCATGATGCTGGCGACAGGTATCGTTAAGACCCTCTGCTCAGGTAAACGTAATCTTGAGATGTTGCGGGCACCCTAACCTAACATGCTCCATATATTTTCACTGTTTAGATATTACAATCATTGCATATTATCAATAAAAATTGATCGATAAACTCCATATATCACCACCGCAGCTATAACGGCTGTCATGAATGATCACTCGCCCGTACGAATAACCTTATTATAGCTGTTTTAATTTTATCTCCGAAAATATCAATCTGCACCGATTTTATCCTGCGTGAAAAGGTTGTTCGACTAATTCAAACTGTTAAAATTGTGAGTGGTCTCATAACACGTTCAAATCAAATATTTTTCTGGAAGACCAATTTTAATGGGTTTAATTAGTCACGATGATCAACACCTGTCACAAACATCTCCTGTATCCAAATGCAGCAGTGGAGCAAGAAATAGATCAGTTAATGCCAATAGTTTTCTACGGCATGTATATTTTTCTCGCAGAAAACGAAATTGTGATGAACTATGAAGGAACATGAGGAGCCGAGAAATACATATACAGAATTTATTGTTCCGCTTTTCTAGTAGGATGGACTTCCGTTTTAGGACTTCGAACTTCAGAGTTTCTATTCTTATAATGAAGTTCTGGTGATTAGACCACTATCCACATCAGCTTAGTTGACTCATGACTCATGTGATAAACAGTATAAAGACTGGACGAATTAGCGTAGTGGGTATAGAAACAAACAATATATTTTTGTTTAATAGTTGAATGACTTTCCAGATAAACATACGCGAAGGATTTTGTAAAATCTTATTATGCAGCCAATATGTTCGACCGAGTTCACTGATTCATGATCGAAAACAAAATACGTGACTTGAAAGAAAGTTGTCTAACAAGGTACATCGTCAGTTCATTGATGCGTGACAGCTTATTGTATTCAATTGATACCAGTACCTTAACAAACTAGAATTTTTACGGCAGCAATAACTGAAAAGTGAGGAACGCAGCACCCAAAGCTCAGATGTACATTAACTGAATACAACTTCGTTGATGCCGGGTTCGAATTAAACTCTTCCATGGTGCGGCGGGTGTGTTGATGTAATCACACAGTGTAGTATACGGATTTTCCGGGTCCTGTGTTCCTCGTTGGTCTTGGACTAGCAGAGCACCCAGGCAGCCACTTGGCTGTCCTGGGTTCAATTCTCAGTGAGGGCGGGCGGTGATCTTCATCTCAGTGAGCGTATAACAAACCAAGCCATAAATAAGTAAATATAT
>SDVV010034086.1:0-11216 GCA_016164225.1 Gammarus roeselii
ATCAAACCGTGATAAAATGCATGAAAAATCTCGAAATCAATGACTGAATACCGTACATAAGTTATGTTATGTTAGGTTTTTGATGATTTACTAGATCAGAATTGGATGTGTGTATCAAACAGCAAAGGATTGATCAAAATGTGGAGATAAGTGGAGTTAGGTTAGGTTGCGTAATTATTAATGTATCTGGCGGTGTATGGTAACCCTTTTGCAAAATGTGTGTAAATGCCGACATGCTGCCGCATACATGAGCTAACGCAGTGACGCTAACGACCCTGTATGTATAAAATTGGACTCATATCTGTATTCATTCAGATAGCGGTCCGCTTTCAGGGAAGAAAGATGTCGCCCAGTACGATATGGAAGTATTTTACTTGAAAAGAGAAGACGGGGGTATGTGTTATTTGCAATGCGGATAAAATTAAGCAAATCAAGATCGACGTTCGGGTTTTGGCAACGTCTGAATGGACAGCATTATCTTGAATATGATACTCTTAAAAATGGCAAAAAAATATAAGCTCGTAGGATGCAATGGGTGCATTGATAGAACATAATAATCCGGACTTGGGTTTCCAATCTAATGTTATAGACGACGCTCAACAGGGTGCGAGCGTAAAAGAAAGTATGGTGCCGGTATCAACCAAACGTGAAACGTGTAAAGATTGGGTGAAATGGGGGAAGTATACCCAAACCTTGGCCGAAATTGAAAATAATGAAAATAAGGGAAAAACGTGGGATACTTTCAGTGGAATGGATATCAGTGACAGTGATATCGAGGATATGTCATGTGAAGAAAAATCTACAAATGTTGAAGGAAACCGAAATATTAAATGGGGTAGTGAAAGGGTGACAGGTATAGGAAGTGAAAAATTGCATAATAAAATTAAAGTATATCTGATTCTGTTTCAAAATTGTTGGAAATGAAACACGAGGAGAGAGAATCATGTCAAACGTTTGAGTGCTAGGAGAATTATGTATATTTCGGAAATCTGCGGGAATATAATTAATGGAAATGTTGGCAATAGCAAGAAGAAACCTGAAACGATTCGATGTCATAAACATGTAACAGTAATTAAAAAATTAGCGTCCATGAAACGCTCGCTGAAGACTACTTACAAAGTTTTGGTTACAAGGATAAGATTGCAAGTGTTGCATACACTTCTACTGAAGATCTTTGATTATCTTGAATGTGTACTAAGGGCGTTAGTCTAGAACATCAATAGATTAGAGGAAAAAAAACAGATGATAAATCCTATACCGATATGCCGAGTTGACAGCTTCAGGTGAGGAAAAAATATTCGTCATTGATAAAGAACCCACTGACTGTCACTGGTACCAAGGATCAAGATAACACAAGAGAGCTAGGTCGGAGTCATTATGTTTGTTTCGCGAAGATGCTCACATCGAGTTTTTGGTGTGAAAAGGTTATGATTTCGTAAAATAATATCTAGTTTGCAATATCCTAAATTTAACTCGATTGAACTAGCATTGAAATGCACTAAAACGCCTCTTGCAATACGTTGAAAATGTGATAGATATTAAGCTAATTGAAGTTGTACACAGCTCCCTCAGCAATCGTAGGTAAATATATCTCATTAGGTGAAGGGGAGCCAAAACATAAATGCTCTAGGACCCCTCCATCCAGTATATTGTCTTCAAAATGTTAAAGTATACATTTTGCAATTGATCAATAACGTAAAATTCCATAGAGATGCATAATGGACATGCACCTCTTAGACATACATTCCTCCAAAATATCTGACAATTAACTCTGAGCTCATGAGAATAATGCTATTTTTTACTATGATATCATTCAAATCTATTACAAATTTCTAGACCTATCTGGTGCTATGTCGCTAGCAGAAAAAAAAGCCCAATGTGTCATAACAATGAAGTCTACAGTGCTTTACTAGGTCACTTTTCAGAAATCTACTACTAATATATAACAAATTTAGAGATAACACCCAGTCATGGTACAATGCCACAGACGTATTATGCATCTGTTCAATTCACCGTCTCTGAGCAACATCGAACAAAGTCACGTCCTGGACATAACCAAAAACTAGACACATGCACAGTGGTCAAGAATGAGTCTCAGGGAGTGTGTGATCATAAAAGCTAGGCCTCTGATCACTAACAAAATAAGTACACCACAACAACGATGAGCAGTTTGTTGCGAAACCTCACAAACAAAACCCATGGGACTTAAGATCGACATCGACAATGCCATACATAATTCACGTTGAACATGGATGAAATCCAAAATGACAACCAAAGAGTGTAAATCATCTCTTAACTAGGACCCCTCCATCCAGTAAATTATCAGTTAAACGTTAAACAACATATTTGCTAGGGATCAATGACGAAAATTCCACAAAGATGTAGTACAGACATACACCTCTTAAACATACATTCCTATTATTTTAGTGGGAAAAAAATAGAACATCAACAGTAAATATATGAATTGCTAAATAAGATTCTCTACTTTGTTGCAACTGACAAAAATTTGTAGTACAATGGGAATCCGTCCTAGTAAATCGGTTTACTTATACAAACAGACATAAATATAACTAGGTTTTTGCCAAGGGGACTCTCTAACTCCTCGTAAATATTGAAGAATGGTCGTACAATAAATATACAATACCCTAACAGCAAGACCAAGTTTGTAACAAATCGTCTGATCTATATCTATAATAACCACGTCAAATATTGTATCAGGATGTAAGAAGATATATAAATCACTATAAATGAACAAAATGTAACTAAATTAGACATGAAATAATCTTCTATATTGTAGATACAACCGTAATATATTCTGATATTGTACAAATAACCAACAGACTGCATTGAAGATGGGAATTCAGCAGAGAACATACAAAACTGGAAGACATATACTGAAACTCACGAGTTATAGCAAAGCAAGAAGATTAATTCTCTGGCATATCCAAAAACATACATTAAATCCGTGATGAAGGAGAATGAACTAGCACGTAACCAAACAAACAAGAAATGTTTATAAGATACCAAGACATACGAGCGAGACAACTGAAACCTAAAGTAAATACGGTATTGTACATACAAAATCTAATGAAATTAGCCTCAACTTCAGTCCAAAACAGGGTTGAATTAACATCTCTTTAACTAAAGTAACCACGGCTTAATCGTGATAGAATTTCATATTTACATATAAAAAATACCCAATACTGCAACAACCTAGAAATTATGCCTCAAATGGATTGCTACTTGGATGCTTCAAGCCTAAAATACCCTAAAATGCCTAACACTGTATGAGTTAACTGATCGAAATTCCGAAACAATACAAATTAAACTTGAATCAATCGATCATTACTAAGTATACATTACATAATATTTTAACTTACTCTCAATCCATATCGTTCAGGTATTTTCGCTATTGGAAAACCGCGTCAATGGAACACTGCATTGGGGTAATGCAATATGGGGTAGATAGATTCTCGACCGTAGGTGCTGCATCATCCCACAATGCATACCTAAACTCGCCAATAATCAGACAAATAAACCACACTTTTCCTATAGATAATATATACATATGAAATAAATAGATGGGAAACACAGAACCTTGCCTGCAATCCTACCTCCAGGCTGGTACAAACAGGGCCGTTCGCACACTAAGGCTGCAAATTGAGTTATAAGACTTACCTACCACACTAATCCTATAAAAGAATATATAGTGATAAATGAACATAACATACAAAAATATCCCAAGCCCCCACCGCTACGAAGCCACCAATCAAGCAACGAATGAGATAAATATACTCTTAAGTGATTCTCCTCTAGGAATGATTCAGTCATCCTGTAAATATTGTATCTATTTTCCTTCATCGGATATCTCACAGCATAGAGGAACGAATGGAGGAGATACTGAAGAAGTAAGTAAAGCTTAGCGCAGGGAACTGATTAAACAATCGGATAAAAATAACAATAAACTAATTGAATCTATGCCAGATGTAAAATTGATCAACAGCGAGCAACATAGAAAATGATATCGCGGTTGAAAATTCATCATGGAGGTGTTCGGAAAGTGAGGCTTTTCAATATAAAATAATGCATATAAATTATTATCAATAAAAAATCCTATAAATGTATGTTTATCAATACCCCAAAAAACATTCAGAGGACATAACAGTGAACGTGCATTATAAAAGCAACGAAGTTGCAATATCCCCACAAGCATTGAAATGATAATAACCTTACGTAAATATATAACCCGTTTCCAGCATTTCGGCTGGCCGCTTCTTCCGCGTGAAATCAGTTCCGGTACCCTCCGCTCCCCGCATCCTTCCGGTCTCCCCCTCCTCCCCCCCTCCGTTAGCTGACTCGGGTGCCGAACCACTTCCGGTACCCTCCGCTCCCGTCCCCCGTACGCTCGGTGAGTCAAGGTTGCATGCACCGCGCCCTACCCCGCCCAACAAAATTCTCGCCGCTATATCTACTACTGGTGTCTGCTAGCAAGAGATGGTTTGGAGTGAGTGGTTCCAGGTGGTTAGAATCGCTAAGACAACGCGTCTAAGGGTCTTTAAGAATATTTTGGATTTCAAACACGAGTGTCCAAAGCCTCTCATCACTAATTTCTATGTTCTGTTCGTTAAGGAAACTTTTGAATACCTGGCGAACGCAACGTATTTCTCTTTCAAATTCCACCAAAATGTAAAACTGCAGAAGGTTGAAATTTCCATTCGACAACGCGCTGCTGGAGCCAGGATTTCGAAGCTCCGTACCAATTCGAAATGGGAGCTTTGAGTACCGTCTGACAGCTAGTAAAGAACGAGCCACTATCAGATCCAATGAGTTTCACAGTTGTTCTTTTCGTCAACTCAAAGCGGAGCGGAAGGAGTCCGTGTCATTGCAATGAGCAACCTCAATTTGCACAGCACGAATTTGGTTTGGGCTTCATTTTCACCGGAGCCTCAACGCGAGTCATCGCACGCTCCCCCGTAGGGCATGAAGATACGTAGATTCTGGTGGGTTGGCACATTTTTGCACGCGAAGTCATGTAGAAGCTTCAGCTGTGATATTCAAACAGGTAATACGTTCAGAAACGGGGAGAAGTTGATCGCGGATGATTTCTTAAGCCACTTCATATCGTCCGGTATGTTTTTACGAAAGAGATTAGTTTTTTTCCGGTGGAAGGAGTCGGTAAGCAGGCTTTGTATGTTGCACGGGGGGCTCAAGAAGGCTCGTCGGGCTGTTGCGAGTGCATTGCAATCCAAATGAAAGTGTTTCATATGGATTGTCCCCTGGTAGCAACAGGCATGGTGGCGCGTCCGGTCCCTTGTCTTCATCCATTTGGTGGTTGTGGGTATCCGCGTGAGAAGCGTGCACAGGCGGTTAATAAAGCCTTAGTCGCTCTCATTGGAAAACTTGATTTCCCATTCACCTAAAGAGGGTTTGACTGCAAACATCTTTTGTCCACTCTGCTGGCAAAAGTCGTTCGATCGGGATGGTACACGGGAGATGAATATTGGAAACCAGTCTCGGTAATGTATAGAGATGAATTGTTCATGGTGGGTAGACACCAATTCAGCGATGAAATCTGCACGTTCATTTCCTTCTTTTCCCACGTGTCCAGGGATCCAGCAGAACTGTAAATGTTCCTATGCAAATAATTGAATCTATACTCGAGCACGTTTCATTGTCCAGAGTCGTACGGTTTGAAAATACGTGAACATATACCCCTGCAACCGTTCCTAAACTGACGAAAATAAATTGATGTAAATGTTCCTAATGTGTAACTCTGTAATAAAATATATATATATATATAATATTAACAACGGTGACTTCAAAACAAAATAAAACGCTACATACAGCCAAATCAAATAAATACTAAAATACTATATACTATACAAAAGAATAAAATCCTATACATATTGCCAATTAGATATGTACCAGGCCAGCATTTCTTGCGGATATGCTAATTCAATAAACCCTAACACCGTGGACGAACATTAAGTTATACGAGCAAGCTTATCTCACCCCATTTTTCAAAGAGTATCAAACTATTTGCCGGAGGGGTCCCCTACTGCATGTCCCTAAACTGACATGTGGAGATTTGATCTCGCTCTTAGACAGGGGCACGATTGGAGTGTGACTCAAGATAAGTTCTCTGTATTGCATGGACGGATAGAGGTCTGCCGCTATCGAGCCAAGTGGTATCATTTCCAAATGACTGCTCCTAACATGTAAATGTTCCTATATAACTATGTTATAAAAAAAATAAACTTGAACATGTTTCATTGTCCATAGTCGTAAGCATTGAAAAATATGTTAAACGTATACCCCTGCAACTGTTCCTAAAATGATGAAAAAAGATTGATGTAAATGATGTATGTGCTCGTATGTAATTATGTAATAAATATATAAATATAATCTAAAACTTGTTTCATTGTCCACAGATATACGGATTGAAAATACGTGAACGCATCTTAGCCTACTATTTGATTCCTAACGCGGTGTCCTGATGAAACTCTGAAAATATATACATGCAAGGGGAAGAGGCGGATGAATTTAATCAAATACTATCGCTTATGCTCTAAATTACTAAACCACGTACATAATTCCGAATTTCGCTAATACGTATTTGGGTCAACAAACCTACATTAGATAACGATCGAGCAACGACATCCTGTTACAACGGTAACTGCATCGTTCAATTACTTCATAAATAAAAGAATGATTCAGCAATACAAATCCATTGAATTAACAAGGGTGCCTACGATACTGAATACCACGAGATAAAATTATCCTATCAAAAGATAATTAAATCATACAGACAGCTTACCTCCTATGTACCAGGCCAGCACCTCATGCGGATATGCCAATGGAATAAGCTATAAATCATACATTTATACCTACCTTTTACAATAACTATTTACAATCCATTATTAATCATAAACAAACAATATTCACCAGGGTGTTTTCAGTGAGGGCATTTTCGTACCCAATATCTCCAGGGCATATTTGTAGTCCCTATCCCCAGGGCTGTTTTGCAACCCCGATTTCGTGCGCCTGACTCCCCTCCCCTATCCCCCGGGCATATTTGTAGCCCCTATCTCCAGGGCATATTTGTAGCCACTATCTCCAGGGCATATTTGTAGCACTTTACATTACTAACGACACATGGACACTCCCACATTAATATGACTTCTTCTGAGTGCATCATGAAACACCCACAAACGGTTAGTGATGTCCCAACCCCAAGTTATTCCTCAACTGCTTAGTGAAAGCAAAAACATCCAATATTTTTTTGTCCCGTCCTGGGCTGTGACAGCTCGGCAAAAATGGATCAGTTGCATGGCAAGGTAACTACCAACAAATAATTTCCCGATTCTCTGCACCTTCCAAGGCTGCTTATGTGAATCAGAATTTCTGTGACATACCAGATACCCAAGCCTGACATCCTACAGCAAATGAAAGTCCACCATACCCAAAGTCAAGCTGCGGCACCAAATTCCGCAATACCTGCACAGCCTTCCTTATTTGGTAGACACTTTATGGATAGAGGATGTCTTCTTCCTGCCCTGGTTGAGCCTACTCATGTGAAAGCTTTCATCAGTAGATTTCAGCAGTTCCATTTCTGATCAGAGTAATTTTGTCAATCCTCCCACTAGCATGTCAGGGTAAACAATGCTCAAGCCTGAAAAAATACGCTCCTGTTTCCATGAATTTACTTGAGTAACCTGAATTCCCCAATATCAGCTTCCATTTGAGTAGCAGTAAATCTTGATTTTCTGGTCTTGTCTTTGAGATTGAGTAATTGGTCAAGACTGCTCCAGTTAAATTCAGTCCTTGGGCAGTGGCTAGTCAAGCCTATGCTTCCAGATCACAGATCTTCAGTCAAATTCAATGGTTGAGGGCCCGCCTTGATGAAGACACTTTGATAATTGAAGAATACCATCACGACCGGTGTCCTCCGCGTATACCGACTTAGTAAGCTGTTTATCACTTTTTGACGAGGACGTCGAGGAAGGGAAGATGATTCGATTTCTAGTTTTCAAGATGAATTTTAGGACAGAATTGGATTTAAAGGGAAACTAAATGAATTGTTAAGCTTGGTGATGCAACTGACGTTGACGACCAAAATAAATATTTCTTCCGTGTGCCGTAGGTACAGCATCTGTTTCACTGTTGAGGAGTTTTCTTTAGATTGCACTAGGCGAATGTTAGCCACTGTAGATTCCGCATTGAGACTCCTACAATTTCTGAAAGTACACATCGACGTAGGGTCATGAATCTTCGATTTTCAATTAAGGTTTGATGTGTATCAGTAGCGACAAAGTTCAGACAATGCACTCTATCTTATTTATGGTAAAGTTAAATAATGAAAATATAAAGCATACCTCTTTACTATTGTTATGTGAAGGCTCGGTCATATGACTTGATAGCTGATAGACCTGTCAGGCGATGAAAATCATAAAATATATTCACTGATTGACTAAGATCAATAATAATGTTATAATGTCAGAAACAATATAAAATAATATAACCCTCTTATCGACCAGTTATCAAAGATTAGTATTTAGTCAGATACGATATTTGTCGAAATGATTAGTCTACATAGATTTTTGAATAATATTAAATTTCAGACTATTTTTTTGCTTACGACCTACGATAATCTATGTACCTTTAACGGGAACATTTAAACGTGAAAACAGATCATGTACACAAGTAACTTTCATCTAAAATTGTGATTACCGTAGCAATTTTTGGTCAGCAGCGTATTTGCTCAAAGCTAGTCAATCCGGCAGCAGGGAGGTAGTCCAACACAACTTTCTCCCACCAAGCGGATACAATCTTATTCTCCCACAACCAGCACTCCAGCCTCCTCAGGCTGTGACAGGCCATTCGTCCCACTGAGCGCTCACTCTATTGCACTCAGCTGCAGTGGCCGAGAGATGCGCGAGAGGCTGAACAGAGACGTGGCTTCTGGAAATTAAAATTTATTTGAGAGTAAAATATATATTTGCTATATAATTATTTTCAAGAAGCTGGTTCCTTGGAAATCGATTTGCTCAAGACACTTTTAACGTTAGGCCATCTCTTCTGTAGGTCATATTTGTATGAAACAACGGCAATTATGTGGTACAAGATGCTTAACGTTCCGGCTTGGTGCCCTCGATGGTTTTATTGCAGAAGGAGACAGGGAAAACATCACGATATAAATTATAAATATGATTAATTTGCATGAATATTATTTGCCCGAATGTCTAAATAATTCGACGTTTGCAAAAAAACATTCATCGAATTGAGGTGCTTCTTATGGAAAACCATTCATTGATTCCAATTAAGAATGTGTTCGTCTTTGTTCAACAAATGGGCCAGGGAGCATCTGCATAAGTATGGGATGTATTATGACGATAATTCACCGTGTCAAATTCACTTATGGCATGTAACGGATAGTGAAAAGGATCATAACATGAAAAAACGTGTTTGATGTCCAACCCTTTTCAGCAAAATAATGATTAAACGGCATGGATATTGATTGACTAAGCACCTGACGTAAACTGTGAAAAAATAATTCACAAACATAACATTGCAGTATCCAAGTAACTGTGCAGCGGAAACTAATTCCTCCACCAGCGAGTAGGAACTTGTATTTAACTTTTTTAGAATTTATCACCGTCAAATTTGTTCCAGACTTCTCGACCAAAACGTGTTCTAGCGTTGCCGACAACGTTCTTGCGTTGTTCTAGCTCTGTCGACAACTAACAGCAAACATTTTCTGTTAACTAACATTAAAGTTAATTGAGACGACCCATGTTGTAACCAACTTTTTCATGTGTCGCTTGCAGCGCCCAAGAATATTTCAGGGAATACTAGTTTCTCAACTCCAACAATATACAAATAAAGTTCACGACCATGCCACTGAGCGCATTGCGGCCTCACGTCGTTATACAGACAACGCTGACCGCAGGATCGTAGGTAAATATTGCGATACATCTAACAACAGCTACTGCAGCAGTAAGGAGATCATAAATTATTGCCGCGTAGTTCACTTTGATGATTTACCTGGAGTATCGACTTTGAACTGTCCTGACATCATCGATTATTAATGAATCGTAATTAAAATGAATAATTGCATATTAGCGCTGGTAAGTTGGGATAACAACCATCCACCTAAGAAGTATATAAAACACATTTACATTTGATTTCATTCATCATTTATTGGCGGTTAGCAACGAATAAAGACACTCCATCCAACGCCGACGTTTTCTGCGAATGTTAGTAATGGAATAAAACAAATCCGAAGGTCATCATGTCAACAATGGTGATCGATTAGCAGCCGAAATTATGATCATTTGGCGATTGTTGTTGCCTTGTACAACGATTCCTACGATTCTCGATTTATCGGTTACGTTATTTCCGAATAATTCAATCCGATTCAATTACCGAGGTGTGCATATACAACAATACCTGAATTTAGTTGTTCATTGTCGACATCATTGACCGATGAGAAACAAAATGTTATGAGGTTCATTTTGTGCTTCATGCCGATTCATCTGAATTGATTTCAGAAAAAAAACATGAGGACTGTCCTTGTCTAACATCGAGGTATAAATTCTATGAGTGAGTTTTGAAAATTCTTTGGAAACATTTAATTATACGTCTCTTATATGACACAAGTAAATAAATTTTGTAAGCGCACCCGTTTTGTAGAAGTTATGTATATGTACTGCATACTTGCATTACTCCACATTTTGCATATTTCCATTCGTGTTTAACATTACATTTGGCCATTTTACTTTGGTTTGTACACTCTCTGCGCTTAGGGAAAACTGTTGAATATTTGTATGGTTCGATTAGAGTTGATTCATATTTTGGTCTGTTGCATACGAACTTCTTCTGAATCAGTTGGGCGACCAAAATATCGCTTGACTGTAAGCAATCACGAAAACTTTATTCTCAATTTTAACGTACTCAACAAAATGCAAAGTTTTCAATGCCACACGCAATAGCCAACAGGTGAGCCGCTGGATGTGGGGGTAGATATGTTGCAATCAATCTTATCTTTTGTACCAACATTTTTGATCAGCGTATATTACTCATTGGATAATACATTGGTGCAATTCTGATGCAACCTGTGAAATGACAAGACGGAATCTGTTTTGAGAAGAGAACACAGAGGGACAGTGCGGCGCAAACACAATCAGATCGATCGGGGACTCAAGTCTTTTCATTGA
>SDVV010034087.1:0-11216 GCA_016164225.1 Gammarus roeselii
TGTGTGTGTAGGCACACAATCTGCTAAAGATTGGTATAACTACAGAGTCGAGTGGATAGATTTGATATGAATATAGCTTAAATCAATGAAGAATTACATGACATATGTATGAAAAACGGGGAAAAATATATAATCCATGGTTAAATTAGGTTGGGGTGGGATAAGTTTACGGCCCCTCAGCATTACAAACCTATAGTGAAAAATGCTAAAGTGGATCTGGTGAATGCTCGAAAATTCAGATATTCTGAATTGGAATGTAATCTCATAACAAAGCCTGAATTAATCAATAACTTCCCAGTGTATAAACTGCAAACGAATCACAAACATTTATAAAAGTAGGAATCTAGTAAAGACATGCGAGCGGATAACATAATTGGGATGTACATTAAATTATTGAAGCATTTTAACACTAACACTCTACACAAATCCCGTAGATTAGTTCTCCAAGACGACATGAAGCCGGACCCAAATTCAATGTCGCGAGGTAAAACATATCAGTATTTGGATCATTACATCTAATTGAGCGTATTTTATCCCACATTTTATGAAATTAGGCAAATGTATACCTAATCCATATATATTCATATGATAACCAATTGAAACATAAACCAACATCTATAAAAATAGCTAAATAAGATTCTCTGCTTTACCCTAACCGACATTAATTAACTATGATATACGACGTTTCCTGCCGTACCCAAGAGGATAAATCCTATACCAATACGGAAGGTGTACGGTCAATCAATACATGATGCCGGTGTACATTACCGATCTTGTGATAAATAAAAAGAATCCTGCACTTTAACTCCTAAGGTGATCTGGTTCATGAAAAACCAAATACTAACAGAACAGCTATACCGAAAATATCTGACATTTAAACCGAGATCATGCATAACGAATAATAATATTACGGTATCCGTTCACGTCTATAACAAATTCCTAGACCTAACTGATGATATGACTCTAGTAGGATAAAAAAATCAAAGCCCACTGTGTCACAGCAACGAACTCTACAATGTTTTACTGGGTCGCTTCTCAGCAAACTACCTACTGATATATAACAAATTTAGAGGCAACACCCAGTCACGGTGCAATACCTCAGACGTACCATGCATCTGTTTAGTCCATCATCTCTGAACAACGTGGAGCAAAGTACATCCTGGACATAACCAAGAATCTATACACAGGTACAGTGGTCAAGAATGGGGCTGACATGAGTCTCAAAGAGTGTGTGGCCATAAAAAGCTTGGTTTCTGTTCACTGATGAAATAAGTAAATCACTATAACGATCAGCAGCTTGTCAGATAACCTCTCGAGCAAACACACGGAAGTTGAGACCGACGTCCACAAGAAGTTACAAAATTACGTTGAACATGGACGAATTCCAAATGACAACCATAGAGTGTAAACCCCCTCTACACTAGGACCCTCCAACAGTAAATCGTCTCATAAAATGTTACACTATACACTTGCTAGGGTTCAATGTTCAAGAGGTGTAAGTCCGTACTGCAAGTTCCGCTACCTTGAAATGGAAACAATAAGTATAATTCATATAACAGAGACCCACAACAGTACTATTAGTATCTCATATACTACCCACATCAATATCAGAGTCAGTATTACCCTCAACCTTGCTATTGCCCTCAGGCATACCCACAAGTCTACCCTCAACAGTGGCAGACACAGGGTCAGTATCACCCTCAACATTACTATAACTTTCAACCATCGGTTGGACAACAGTACTACGCTCAACCTTACCCTTAACATTGCTATCACCCTAAAGCTACATACAGACACCATTTTTACTTTCAACACTGCCAGACACAGGCTCAGTCAAACAGCAGTTAAGCGAAGCAGGGTCAGTTATTCAGTGGTCTAGCGCAGGAGCATCAGACTTTGGTCAATCCATCTACCTTTTCAAGTCGTAGACATGTGACGTTTCAAAGGTTGGTTTAAAAAGATATATTCAAGATGTTTTATTTAATAAATCGATTCATTCATCCCTAAATATATGAACAGTTTAAATAATGTTAGTATGGAGGCTTAGAAATTTCTTCTGGGTCCTACTGGCACGTCTTCTCCAGGCATGAACGAGCCTAATGTGAATTGTGGGGATGCGAAGAACGACTTGTCCGAGTCATTTGTCGTCGGGGCTTTCTGTCCCAATCTTGAAGTCCGGTGTAGAGGGATCGATCATCCACGCTTTCATACTTTGAGTCGGGCTAGCTCTCTTGCTCAGCTTGTTCAAAGCTGCGTTTCTGTCCTCGTGTTTCTGGTTGAGCTGTAGAGTAGGTGGGATCTTCCAGCTCTCCAAGCATGGTATATTCTTGAGAGGCGAAGCTAGCGATAAAGTCTGGGCGAAGAATGGCACGGCTTCGAAGAGATCACGATTTCTGATTCAGGAACATCAATGATGCGTCTTGATCATTGCAAAGCAGGTCAACACTGGACGAATCTTGCCCTATCAGAACAGAGACGGGCTCCTTCATCTTAGGGATTTGGAGAATAACTTTAAAAGTGGTAGGAAAGGCTGACACAAAAGCAGACTCTTCAACGAAGGAGAATCTTTTAAGGTTTCTGTTGTAGGACACTATACTATTCTCCATTCTGTAAACCTCCATGACATCTAATGGAAATTGGCAAGAGGCTTGAAGATGTTGTTGGTGCAGAGAAATTATCCCGAAAGCTCTATGGGTTGAGGTCGAAGGGCTGAGCTCGAGGAAAGAGGTCCAGGCGAGGCAAAGATGGGGCGTTGTCTGTTCCATGCCTTGCCGCTCCCACTTTTTATACGATGCCCTCCACTCTTGACCCACCCTTCGCCACTGGCAGAGGGTGGCAACACTGAAACATGTTGGATCATGTACAGGATGCGCGTCTGGCAGTGTGCTCGCATAGTTGTTATTAACCAAATTGTCGTACACTGGTAAATATTAAGTTGGATGCTGCAGATCTAGCATTTATTGCAGTTTCGATCTTGTTGGTGACGGACTTAGTTTCATTCGTGAGATACGTGTTTCTATTTCAAACATGGATCTTTTTTATTTTAAAGTATTGATATCTTTCAACAACTGTGTTAGACGTTCCCTAATATGTTTGTTCTTCTTCTTGTAGAATAAATCAAGACATGACGCCATTGTTGGATAGCAATCGAGGAGCAAGGACTGCACGCAGCCCAGATATGAAGCAAAACGACAACTCCACCTACCTCCACCTGGTTTAATGGATACAACACCTGTGGATACAATACCTGTGTATACAATACCAATGGATACAGCACCAATGGATACAAGACCAATGGATAAAGCGGCAATGGATACAGCGCCAATGGACACAATACCAGTGAATACAACATCAGTGGATACAACACCAGTGGATACAGCGCCAATGGATACCGCACCGCCCGCCGCAACCCCACAGCCCGCCGCACCGCCTGCCGCAACCCCACCGCCCGCCGCACCGTCTGTCGTAAGCCCACTACCCGCCGTAAGCCCACCGTCTGCCGTAAGCCAACCGTCTGCAGTAAGCCCACCGCCTGCCGTAAGCCCACCGCTGGCTGCACCTGCCGTAGCGCCTACAGCCCGTTCCGGACCCTGTCGCCGCTCAGCCTACCTTAGTGGGGCCAGAACCGTTACCAACTGCTGGCTCGGCTTTGGATGCAACGCGTGAGTCCATAGTTCACCCGGTGAATGAATGTGGGTTTATCCGAAATAACCTGGAAATAAGCAAGTTCTTTCCACGCACTGAATATATGAACATTTCTGCATGGTTCACTCAAGGAGCAGAGGAACTCGTATCACACATATACTAAGTCATCATTTTTTTCCGATAAATGTGGCTTTCATTTGTCTTCACTGTACACTCCTACAGCACTTAAAATAGGTCGATTCCAGAAATTACAGGCTGGGGTAGCATTAAAAATGACCAAAAAACTTGAGAATGGACTCTGACACAAAAAGCAGGAATTTGTTAACATAAGTCATCCATCTGATCATAAACACCATAATCGGTGAACTCGTGGCAGATCTTGGACTTGATTTGCAGGTCCTGATAGTAGAAAAGGAGGTCCAGCCGAGTGGATGGTGCATTCCGGCAGTAATCAGTGTCGATCTCACGTATACCAACACAGTTTCAGGCACAAAACGTCTGGGACTGGGAGATTATAAAGTCGAAATTTAATTGTGTGTTGACCAGTCTCATTGCGCACTTTCATTTGCGTGAGAATACAAACCTATCAAATAAAAGACAGCGATCGGAGCATACATATATGCCTTTCAAAGTTACCTATTTCAAGTTCCCGAGCTTGGTCTTGAACAAACCTGTGGCTTTAGAAGACTTTCCTCTCATTGAGAGGCAATGTGAGGTCAACATAAAACTGTATCAACTCGTCAAGGATCAAAGAGGGTATGGCCTTGTCAATACTTACAGGGGCAGCATGGAGGCCAGCGAAGAATGGACTGTGCACCTCGTCCAAATCTTATAGGCTAACCATGTCACCCTCATCCCCTGCTTTCTATATTTATGCGCACATTCAGACATACGAGTCATCGAGGAAACATTTTTTGCTCGTTCCGCCTTCAGGCAATGGATGAAGGCAAAGCGACTGGGCATGTGAAGTTGTGTCCATCTACCTGGCCTGCGAAACATCAGTATGCCCGAAGAAAGGGAATTCTACCAGTTTTTGACTATGCATGCAACAATGAATCCACCTGTTGTCACGTATTACGATTGTGGAAGTATACTTGTACCATGTAAAGAGGGGGAACATATAGTGAATATTCACAAGTTATTCTCGTTCAGTTATGTGTTTGTGGATAAAGACGAGAAAAAATTGTCGCGCACAAAGTGGTGGACTCGACTTCGATTCCGGTTGAAGAAATGAAAACAGAACTTGTCAAGAATTTATTGTTAGAATACAATGATTACATGGGGACATTGCCTTTGTTCCCCATTCCCGTCCTGACAAAATTAGACGTTCCCGTCCCGACAAAATTGGACTGGACGGGAAAACAAAATGCAGGCATCACAATCTTTTTATCGAGGTGGTCGTGTGTCCCCATGGGGAGGTGTTATCTGCACATTTTTTTGGGTCTCTGTTCAAGAATTGCAACTTCAAGACCACCGAGAAGCTTAGGTACATGCCGTGCATAGCTCACAACGCCTCTGCCTAGGACATGTGCTTCAACTTGCGTGGTCTGGACGGGCCCAGCTTTCAACATTCGCATACTACCAAAACATTCGGACAAGATTTACAGAATCACGGTGTATTTGAACGATGACACAAGCAAGTATGGCGTCAAGTTCATCGACTCCTTCGCCTTCCTCAACTCAAGTTTAGACAGCTTTGTCACTAATCTCAAAGACAGTGGCCATGATATGCCGCTCCTAAAATTTTACCTCACTCTTCGCAGGGTACAGCGACCGAGTTGTTGGAATCGCTACTCGTAAAGGCCATTTCTGCTACGAGACCATCACATCTGATTCTGTGCTGGATCAACCAGAGATCCCATCGCAACAAGACTTTTAGAGTCAAATTCGAGGCGAAGGAATATCGGACTCGGATTACGCTGAAGTGATCGAAATGTGGCAAACAGTTAACTGTAAGACCTTGCTAGACTGCATGATCATCTACCTTCTAATCGACACGCCGCTATTGACTGAAATCTTCCAAAACTTCAGAGGCACCATGACACATGACTACACTCTCGACCCCGTCCATTTTCTTAGCGTCCCCGGCTTTGCAATGCAAGCTGGTCTCTACCAAGGCAAGATGAAGCTGGAACTGGTCAAAGATATAGATTTATTACAGTTGATCATCAAAAACACATGAGACGGTTTTGTGACGTTGACGCAAGGTCCTACAAGCTAAATAATTCACGCTGCAAAGACTTTGATCCTGAACAGCCAGTGTCATCAGCATTGCTGACATTTCAATTCCCCTTATGGACGGACCATGATCGATTCCTCTATAGTGGGCAAAATTCATGAGCTCACACCCGAAGAAATTGAAGCATTCGACCTGGTAAACACCTTCATGTCTGTATGACTGCTGTCCAAGTCAGCGAAGAAGCTGCTCGAAAAACAGTTGAACTGCCTCTGCTGCTACACCATAAAGACGTCAGTTTAGATGAAGTGTCACCCTCTACGAAAAATCTCTTGGAAGGGTCAGATCACCTCAAATACAGGAAACGAACGGAACGAAAACTGATTACTAGTCCTTTGGCGCAGACAGACTAACTTGTGGTACTATGACTTCTTCAAGTACTCCTCAGGTAAGGTCTGGAAGTGACCAAGATTTATCGAGTTTTTCGTCATCAATCGACTAACTCATATGGAAAGTCCGTATTCAAACTATTAACAAACGCATGCTATGACAAGCTATTGTTTAACGTAGCGAAACGAAGTCTAGAGGCAAAGGCCGTGTGTATAGTCAATGAATTCCGCAAACATGCAGCTAATCCTTTCCTAGAAAGCTGCTACCCTATTGGCCCAAAAACAATCATCATGATCCTGAAGAAGAATAACGTGCGAATGGTCCACCCACTCTAAGTTGGATTTCACGGGCTTTAGAAAACCAAAGTCTACCGCTTCTTCTATGACACTCTGAAACCTACAACGGCGACAACGTCTCTCTCATCTACTCCGACACCGATTTGTAGCTCCTCATATTCAAATGTATTAATGATATTGAAACGGAATCAAAGAAGGGACAACTTGGACTACTGAAAGCGAAACAGCCAACGACTATTCAGCAGAAGTCACATGTCTTCAACCTAAATGCTACAGCATGCTTGTGGAGTCTTATGCAACATAATCAGCTGCAAAAGGGGTCAATTTCCAAACAACAAAAATCAGACATGAAAAATACAGACATTTACAACCAGAAAAGTAAGACACATTTTAAAACAATACATAACATTCGTGCGCAAACATATCAGCTACAAACTGTACGCACAGTCAAAAATGGCCTCAGCAAATTCAAAACTGAACGATACTCTGTCGACGCTTGCACTACTCTAGCCTATGGTCATCCAGACATCCCCAAACACACAAGAGAAGTTAAAGCTGCTGTATCTAAAAGGAGGAAATGATGTCACGTGAAGGATGATGATGTTGTCAATATCGATTTAACCTGAAAGAAACGTAAGCAAGGCGAAGCCGTCTTTGGCGCGTACAGTCGCGATGAAAGCACGTCCCCAAGTTCAAGATTCATTCTGTTATTTTAGTCCTGAGATACTGCTGTGATGATGCCACCATGTAATATATGTTTAAACTTGCAAACGTGTTTCATTACCCCCATCTATTCAAAGTATATATTGTTATCTACAAGCGCTTTGTTGTCAGTATGACGTAAGACCTGGTGTTATCATGATGCAGGTAACCCGACGATTTTTTCGTTTATGTCTCATCCCAGGGTAGCAGTCAATTGTAGCAAAATAACACATCGTCCAGCTTCACAAACAATATATATCCTGGAATGCAGCTACAGGGAGAGTTGAACGTAGGTCTTGTAAAAATAATCTCTATTGAGTGGATCAAGATTATAAAATACAATGAACAGTATACCATACGGTTATATATAGCTTATTATAAAGAAAGAAGATAGAAGAGTGGTCATGAAAATGCTTTATTTATACCAAACAAGCATATCTCTGGCAATAGAATGGAAGAACACATCTCCGAACTAGAAATAAATATCAGAAAAAGCCTGCTGAGGAAACGGATCATTAAAGGTGAAGGTGAATGTTTGAATATGATACAGACACACAACACATAATGTTCCACGTCTTTACTCTACAAAACATGACACAATTCGAATATACTGAAGCTACGGTGAATTCGTACTTTGTCGGAGAGAGGTCGGCTGATTTAATGGGGGAACGAGACATAAACATTTTGTTGGTGAAGGCGCAATGAGCGAAAAAATGTTGTGTTAGAACAATAATTTGCGATACATAAATATTTACTAAGATATAATTTCACAAAGTTTTATGGGTGACTGGCAAGTCAATATTCTTGACGTATCAATCTTATTCATTCACCCGAGCACATTTCGAACATAAAAATTTACAACGTAGCTATATTGATTCCATTTCCATCAATCTACGAGACGGTGTTGGCGAAACCACCCCGTTCAATGAAGGCAGATGAAGTCTGTGCGTATTATATTTTAAAAGAACCTAGTAACTAATATATAAATAAAACGGAGGAAATAATAAAGTTCATTTGGTAAATAGCAATCATGACGGCGGTATATGCATATCCGTCGTACAAACACTACAAAGCTTTATTCGCGAAACGTGAAAAAATTGGCGGTGGAAGTTTACATGATATTGACCGGTTTACAAGCCATATAACAAACCAGAGAGGAAGCGAATTCTTCTCAACCATAGCCAGTCTTGTAAGACGGACACTACCTTTTCTAAGAAAATCTGTATTAACAGCTGCCGCAGATATGGCCCGAAAAATGGCACACGACTACTCGGAACAAAAAGATATGTGAAAACCAACCAAGGAACATGGGATCGCAACACTCAAGAATGTTGTGAAGAAAGCATTTGTAGGTGGGAAGAAAAAAGGGAAAAATATAAATGAAAGAAAAAGAAGAACGTAACAACTAAGAAAACGTGTCATTGACCTGTGTTTTACTAATGAATACCCCCGTACAAGCACAGCGAACGTTGGTTTCGGGTGAGAATCTATTCACACAACATGCCTGGCGGATCATCTCAACATGACAAGGGTGGAAGCCCCTACGGAAAACTAATGAAACTAATGCTAATGAAACGTTAGATATACAGACCGAGTGGAGAGGTTCATTCATATCAATATCATACATAAGCATCAAACTTGAATATAAATACATAACTATTGGTTAGGAACATACAACAACAACTATAAAATAGCTAAATAAGATTCTCTACTCTACCCTAACCGACATTGATTAACTATTATATACGGTGTATCCTACCACACCCAGATGATAAATCCTACTCCAATATCCCACGAGATCTGGTTCATGACTAAGATCGTATACTAATAACATAACAGTCATACCGAAAAATAGCTGACAATGAACACAGAGGTCATGCATAATTAAGTAATAATACTACGGTATCCGTTCAAATCTATAACAAATTCCTAGGCCTAACTGAAGAATGGGCCTGACATGAAGAATGGGCCTGACATGAGTCTCAAAGAGCGTGTGGTCATAAAAAAAGCCGGATTTCTGTTCACTGACGATCTAAGTAAATCCCTACAACGATCAGCAGCTTGTCGCATAACCTCTCTAACAAACACACGGAAGTTGAGACCGATATCCACAAGAACTTACCTAATTCACGTTGAACATGAATGAACTCCAAATGACCACCAAAACAGTGTAAGCCGCGTTCACACAAAGACCCCTCCATCCAGTAAATCGTCTTCTAAAACGTTACACTATACACTTGCCGGGGTTCAATGACGAAATTCCACAAAAATGTAGTACGTACATACACCTTTTAAACATGTATTCCTATGATTACCATGGATAAAATCATACAACAATACCAATAGAAAAATAGCCAAATAAGATTCTCAACTCTGCTCTAAGTGAAATTAAAAAAATTGTAATACACTAGGGTATCCATCATGGTAACTCGAAAAATAAACGTAAACGTAAACGCAACGAGTTTTTGCCGATGGGACACCTCTAACTTCTTCTAAATATTCAATAATGGTCCTACAATAAACATACAATAACCTAACAGCAAGACCAAATTGGTAACAAGTGAAATTTTCTATATCTATAATAACCTCGTCAAACATTGTACCAGGATATAAGAAGATATATAAAACACTAAATATATACAACTTGTAACTAATTTATACCTGAAATAACATTCAACATTGCAGATACAAACGTAGTATATCCTGATATACCGATATTGTATAGAATACCTAATACCTTGCATCGAATATATAAACTGTACATAGAACATGCAAAACTCAAAGACACATACTAAAACAGTCATGATATAATAAAATAAGAAGAATGATGCAATTACCGACCAATTATGCCTGAAATAGTGTGCTACATGGACGATGCAAAATTTCTAAAAAACACTACAAATTCAACATAAATCAACCGATCATCACTAAGTATACATAACACATTATAATAACTTACAATGCATCCAAATCGTTCAGCTCCTCTCGGTATTGGAATATCGCGTCAATGGAACACCGATATATCTGGTTTAAAACTAAATAATGCGTTATCGAGTATACAGATTCTCGTAACGAAGCTGCTGCATCAATCCAAAATACAAACATCAACTTGCAAGCTACCAGATTAATAAGCCGTACAATTCCTATAAATGTTCTAATGCATATGAAATAAATAGATGGAAAAACACGCCGAACATTGCCTAATATTCAATATCAGACTGGTAGCAAGCATCCAACCAACCTCCGAATGTGTCAATTATACCCCACTAGATAAGAATACATGAAAATATATAGAATTTTAAACCAGAAATAAAAATATAATGATATAAACACTCGAACATAGCAATCATGCCACGGAAATTATGTATACACTTCAAATAACAGATTTGAGCAATCTCACCTAATTTGTTGACGTTAGAGAATCATGACGAAATGCTTCCATAGATAAAGACAATCCTTTTGACACTGAGCAAATAATTTGAGGCTTTAAAATATTCCATGGCTTGATCTTCTGCTTTGAAGGAATGTTACAGTCACCTGTTAATTTTGTATATATTTTCCTTCATCGGATAGCTCACAACATAGCAAAACGAATAAAGGAGTTACTGCAGGAGTAAGTAAAACAGAGCGCAAGGGTTCTGATAAATAACATTAAACTAAATGAATCTATGCCACGCCTATATTGATCAATATCGAACGACGTAGAAATGACACCAAGGTTTAAAAAAATCATCATGAACATGTCCGGAAATCAACATTCGAATGAGTCACCTCCGTTCCCATTTTCGCGTCTCCCACCTTCGCGTCACTCATCTTCACGTCGACCGCCTTTCCGTAGACCGGAAAGAATCCTCGTATAGACCCCCTTTTAACTATTGGTGATCCAGTAGAAGCTGCCACACCTGTAAATCACAAGGGCCACTGAGTTCACGCTTCACCGGATAAACTAGACCCGTTTTCATGCATGAGCTCAAAAATTCCACTTTGTGTCTTGCCGTCGGTCCTCC
>SDVV010034088.1:0-11216 GCA_016164225.1 Gammarus roeselii
TATATATATAAATATATATATTGAAATATATATGTATGTATTATCGAAATTGCTTCACATCTCCAACAACCCGTAATTATTGTGACGTCTTGGAAATATAGTGTCTGCATGTATTTAAGGTTGCGCATATCAATGTGGCTCTTTTTTCAAATAATATTACAGTCTAGTAATCTGACAAAGGGATACTCTCGTGCTATGCCTGTTTCTCCATCGGCCTCTAATGCCTTCTCGATGGCAGCACTACTATGGCCTCCAATGCAGTTAGAAAGCTCCTGCTTCCACCAATGGCATGACTGCCGTGGCAACTGGTGCCGTGGTAATGCAATGGCATGGTTGCCGTGGCAACTGGTGCCGGGGTAATGCTCCTGTTTCCATCGATGACAGGCTGTCATGGCAACATGTGCTATGACATTGTTCCTGTTTCCACTGATGGCGGGGCTCTTATAGCAACCGGTGCTGCTGTGGTGCTGTTGATTTGATCTTCAATTAAGAGCCATTCAGGGCTATCAACATTGGAGAGGCCTCACTGGAGCGCCGTCAGCAATCTATTTCTGCTTTCCATGTAGAACTCTCCGGACCACATGACGACGCTGTAATAAAACCCTGATCATGAAAATTACGTTTATTTAATGAAATTGCTGCAAAACCCAAAACTAATCCCTAGCAAAGTTTCAGTTATACTTTGAGCAAAGAGTCAAGATCTGTGAAGAATTCTCTTGAAAACGATCGTGGAGTGGTAAGAGATGGACGAAATTAGAATCTGTGTTCTACTCAACCAATAATTTTGTTCTGTAATGCGTTAGAGGATTAGGATATTCTCATTACTCAGGATATCCTAAGCGGAAGACGAGTGGAAGCACTCAGCACCGTCAATTTTCCCCTGCCAAAGTTAATAAATATTTCAATACATTGAAAGTCGCAAAATCTCCAGGTCTAGATCAAGTTTATCCCAGAATTCTGAAGAAGACTAGTTACGAGTTCGCCGCACGCCTCTCAAAACTGTTCGCCCAATCTCTCACAAACGGCACTCGCCTCTCTAAAAATTTTAAGAGAAGGGGACAAGAAGTGTTTCGACAATCACAGACCGATCAGTCTCTCCTTTGTCGTTAGGATATTGATGGGAGGTTTTAAATTAAAAAAACGATTTGAAACAAATATGTTGATCGGCGACTCTCAAGACGGCTTTAGACACGATCGTTCCTGTCTGACGATCCTGCCGCTAGTTTGATAGAATACAATTGAAATCTAGACGTAAAATCTTCACACGATCTCACATACCTTGATTAGCTTGCGATAGTCTCTCATAGATGCTTAGTAAGTATATTGCACAGCATCTGTACTTGAGGCGAGCTCAATAACTAGATAAAATGTTGACTGACAGATAGACGGCAGCGAGTTGTACTATACGGACCCTCCTTCCCAAAAAGTAATGTAACAAGCGGCGCGCCTCAAGGATCTGGTTTAGGTCCAATATATTTCGTGATATTCATTAACAATCTCGCTAAGACCCTTCTTTCGAAGATTCATAAGATTGATAACGATTGTAAGCTAGGAGGAAATGGGCAAACAGAACTTGAGTTTCGGCATATTCAATCAAATTAAAAAACAATTGTCGATTAGTCCGAAAAGTGGTAAATTGAATTCGATGTCGACAAATGTAATGTTACAACCCCAAGAACAAAACTCCTGCTGCCCCAAGCACAAAACTCCTGCTGCCCCAAACATGAAAACTCCATGTCCGGAAAGAAACTGATTATCGTCAACGATGAAAGATCAGGGTTTCATCACCAGTAACTATTCAAAAAGTGGCAAACAATGTAACGATTCCACTGAAAAACAAATACAATGCTTGGTATGACATCCGGTTTTATCTCGCACGAGTGCAAACACAGTATTCATAAGTTAAACAACACATTTGTTAGACCTTATCTAAAGTGATCAGTTTTCCAGTATCCATAACTTAAAATAAATCTTGTAAAATTGGAAAAGGGTCAACCTAGCGATACCAAACTTATCCTTCGCTGCGCGTTGAATCGCACATAGTCAGACTTCGCGAACATACTTTATTCGCTGGAGAAGCGTCGAGTCAGAAGGGACGTGACCGATGTGTGGAAGATCGTGATGGGCAATGGAAACGTGCGAACGGAGTGACCAGAAATAATAGTTACAATATCGTTGGTAAGCGTTTCACACTCGACCCAACGAAAAACTTATTAATTTAAATAGTGGTCGAGGATGGGTACAAATTCTCAATGGAAGTTGTAAAGTAGAACGATCGAATTGTTCAAATCACGGCTCGACAATTTCATCAAAATCGCCGCTAACGTGCGTCCAGCTGTAGCACGTTGCCACACGTTCCAGATCTAGTGTCCGGTATCAGTGGCAGCATATTAGTTCTGAAATGATGTCTTACACTGATATTAGTTCGGTTGAAATAGTGCTCGGCATTGACACTAGCGCGATAAAATGGTGTCCGGCATTGGCACCAACCTACTCGTTGCCAAACGATGCCCAGATGTGACGACGAATGAAACCGAGACAATCTCAAATCAACATCGTGGGTCGTTGGCTTTTTCTTCAGGTGCTGGTTTCAGTTGTTGCGAGGATCATCGTTAAATATTATTTCCTTCTACAACCTTTCATCTTCTTGATCCTTTGCTACAGATTCGACACAGATATGTGATGGTCTCGCTGACGTTCTACTTCAAAACTAATCCCCCTTCTATTAAAAGACAACTTAATTTAGGCCAAAAAAACACATTGGGATTTTCTAACACTTGTAAACACTTGTGAACAACTCTGAGCAAATGCAATAAAGCAATTTACTTGCCTCATTATAAGATTGCTGATGAGAAATAGTTGGTAAACAAGATTTTTTTAAGAAACTAAATTATGATCTACTCTAAACCCTATACTCAAAGAATACTCAGATTCTAGTCTATCGATTGAAACGATTGTAATACGGGTGCTTATTGTCATATTAGTGTGCTTTAAATGATGCAAGTCAGACTCTACACTAAAATACTACGTTGGAATCATTCCTATCCTTTGCAGGGACCATTATATTCATTAAATTACTCTTTAGTACTGTACAAAGTGGTATTCAATGTTTGTATTCAGATTTTTGCACATTATCCTCATACCAGAGGTAACCAACTGTCTGGTGGTAGAATGAACTGGTTTTCTTGACGCCTGCTGCATTATGTGCACCGAGTTAAAATCAATAATTCAATGCTTTGCATCCTGGGCTGGATAAAAAGAGCACTCAATGATTCGAATTCAAGCTACTAATTACAAAGAAAGAATACATTCTGATTTTACTTAAATAAATATTTAGTCGGCGATTGTCTTTATCTGCAATAGCCAAATTAAATTATTCTTGTAATAAATTAAATATACTATACTTTTAGGTTTATAAATTTCATAGAACACAAATTCAATGTACATTTAATTAACAACACAGAAACTGTAATTACGATGGCTGTCCTCAAAGAAATTTTGTCTCGTTATTTAAATTCAAGATGATTGACAATAAACATAGTATGTTCAACATGCACCAACTTTGCTTCCTTCACCACCCAAGTTCCATCTCACAACATACAGTATTAATAAACTAGTGCGCCAATTACAATCCTATTACACATCGGACGCTGTTCACGCTAACTTCAGTGGGTAATAAATTCGTGAAAACACAAACTGCAATAATAAAAGCATAAAATAAAAACCATTTACTCAGGGCACACCATTCTTGCTTGGATTACGTAAACTGCACTGAAATATGTTACGACTGAGATATAAGAGACGGAAGAAATTCCCACTAAGCAGCAAATGGATTCTCTCAAGCACAATGCAACATTCCGAGCTGAAAGCCTTCATCAGATAGTGATAGTAAAACCAACAAATAAACTACCAAAGGGGTATCCAGTAAAATGTAATGCTTGCTCCTGTTCAACATTTGTTTTCGAGCCTCGGTTATATCTGCTATGTTATTGATAATGAACATTCTTTCTGATGTCAAGCCGTCGCAGTCGATGTCTTGTTGATGATGCGGAATTTTGTTAGTCGTCAGTTTTGATGAAACGAAGCCATACGCCTAAACATGTGTGCGTGAATATAATTGAACTATGTTGTGTTCAAGACATGAATTCCGCGCTATGGAAAATGTAGACAGAGACGGGTAACTGAGGTTAATTAAGGGTACTATTTAATAATATCAACACTCAATTTGATGTTTGATGTAGTAGGAAACTTGCCAAAATGCAGTGTAGGCCAAACACTTTTGGCAGAAAAAGATTTAATACGGAATGGCATGCAAGTAGTGAACTAAATCGTTTGTATTAATGGAAAGCTGTTGTGTTAACACATGTCCAGATTGTGGGCCCACAGGTACTAAATTGTAATATGAATTATTCGTTACCCGAATTCACGAATGATCTTACCTCAATGTTCAGTAAATTACCCTTTCTTCTGTGGTGTAAACTATATGCAAAACTGGATTTCACACTTGCTGTTGTCGTTTTCTAGAGGATTTCTGCCTCCGAAAAATGAATTTAAAAAAGTAGGAAATGAAATCCAAAATTCTCCTATCAGTCATGTTCTAATGAGCTAATGTGTTTGGAATCTTGACCAAATGAACTACTGTGTCATTTTGTTGTCGATTCCAAAGTCAAAGAGGTCCACAGATGATGCCAGTTTGTGTATAGAGGTTTTTAATAGACGCTTTATTAGGAATGAGCTTCTACAGGTTCATCGTGAAATAATATGAACGTTATTAAATCATAAACATGACGTACATCATGTGATACATATATTTATAATCTAAAAATAACTAAAGTTTCTATTTCCTTGACAGCCTTTTTCACTCAAGTTCTGATGAGATTACAGCGTCACGAGATGGAATTCAGGCTACCACTACTCCAAGTATCGTTTGATCTTTAGAAGGCAGTTAACCTTATCGAAAACTTCACGGCGTACAAGAACTTCCTGGCGTATGAACGCCTCGACACTTGCCTGGAAGCGTTTCAAACTTCTTCTGATTTCACATCCGATCTTATCAAACGGGATTTTTTCTATGAAGTCCCCAAGCTCTGCAAGGCAACGGTGTTTTTATCTGGGATGAGCAGTATTCATTGAAGTTATGGTGTAATGGAAGAAATTTCCAAATGGTGTTGGACACAAGACATATCGTTATTTCGTTTATAAAAAAAGTAAGTATGCTGCTACCTCCGATGTACACTGCTGTTGGTAACCACAACATGTATATCGGATTAATACTTACGAACTGTATACCACCATAATATCTCTTGTATCTGTAACTGTCTATGACCGTATCTCCTGTATCTGTAACTGTATACCACCATATCTCCTGTATCTGTAACTGTATACAAGCATATCTCCTGTATCTGTAACTGTATACCACCATATCTCCTGTATCTGTAACTGTAAACCACTATATCTCCTGTATCTGTAACTGTATACCACCATATTTCCTGTATCTGTAACTGTATACCACCACAATATCTCCTGTATCTTTGACTGTATACCATCACATTTCCTGTATCTGTAACTGTATACCACCACAGTATCTCCAGTATCTATAACTGTATACCACCATATTTCCTGTATCTGTAACTGTATACCACCATATCTCTTGTATCTGTAACTGTATACCACCACAATATCTCCTGTATCTGTAACTGTATCCCACCATATCTCCTGTTTCTGTAACTGTATACCACCACAATATCTCCTGTATCTGTATCTGTATACCACCATATTTCCTGTATCTGTAACTGTATACCACCACAATATCTCCTGTATCTGTATCTGTATACCACCATATCTCCTGTATCTGTAACTGTATACCACAATATCTCTTGTATCTGTGAATGATAGTTCTTTTAAATTTTTGGAGACGTTTGCAAACTAAATTTTCCCCCCCTGTCAGTCTCGATGAAAAGTAAAGCCAAACGCCGGTCTCCTCCTCACCCGTTATGTGTGGCTTTATCGTCGATAAACAAAATGGATCGTCGCAAAATTTGCGTCAAATGTTGATTGTCCCTCCTTCCCACTCTCCCATTGAAGCTGTTCAATCTCTATTTATATACTGCCAGAAATGAAAAGGTAAGAGAGTTTATGCACTGATAAATTTGCTTAATGGAGAGCAGGTATTAAAATAAGGACATCCTGAAGGGGATTAGCTTAATTAAGGTTACCTGACGGCATCTCCCTTTATCCTAACTAGGTTTGTGGGAAACGATGTTACTCAGTAATTGTTATGCAATTAAAGGACTTATTGCTGAGGGAGTCAAGTTGAGGGATGCAACGGAATGGGTCGGAAAGGTGGTAAAGTTTTCCTTAACTTCAATACAAAATTAAATTGAAGGATTACAAAATAAAAGACTACTTTTTAAATTAGATTGCGCGCGATTATACCAAATAATGTTTCACAATTACGTTTAATTGTAAGTTTATTGAATGAACCCTAGCAGGACATTTATAAATATATATTTTGGGAATCAATGAGAGGAATAACCTTAATTTTGAGGTAAGATCGGTCAAATATTTATTGAGGTTTCAACTCCCCATTGAGCTGAAAATCCCGCCCATATCATTTCTATATAATGATTGATCAAGACCGTTTCGTGTAGATAAAGTATTGGAAAATTTTAAATGGCTAGCCGAACTCAGCATTTCGTTCCGTAACAGCTAATGGAAATGTTTCTTACAGGTTACTTGGCAGCCTTAGTCAGATTCTGATCAACTACTGAAAGGTTAGCTAAAGATTTCCCTCTGTTTGCATAAGTTAGATAAAATATAAGCTATTGAAACAGTTTATGATTGATTGATTGTGAACCAATCGAGTGTCTGCACGCGATTCAGTTCACTCACGATCAATCTTACGATCACGATAAAACTCACGATCACGATCAAGTTCACAATTTCGATCAATTTTTGTTATTGTATTTTAAACCTTATTAATTCATGAATTGACAAGGAACAAATAAATCATAACCGAATTATACAATATTTTCATTTAAACTCTCATGAATGCACCCAGCCATTGGCCCCCCCAAGTCTCGGTGGCAGAGCTTTCCCTGCATCGGCTTCCGATACAGCAACTCATCCCATTGCCATCTGGAGAGCGATAAAATCGCAAACACCGGCTGTCCGAAGCCATGCAGGCTGATGCTATATTATCTGCCTTATGACCTTATGGATGACTTTTGCCGATGGCGAGGACAATTGACAAGGGAAGTAAAAAACCCGAGTAAAGAGGGGAGACGAAATGACTATGGAGCGCTCTTGGTTTGCGGGTTAAGATGACAGGAGATGCGTGAGTTCGGACATTTCATTGGTAGTTCAGTTTAGGGAACATTTTTAATGCCATGATTTTTGTCTAACTGACTGTCATTATTTCATCGATGTTTATGACTAATGACACGTGACCATCAATGACACATGACCATCAATGACACGTGACCATCAATGACACATGACCATCAATGACACATAACTATCAATGACACATGACCATCAATGACACATGACCATCAATGACACATGACTATCAATGACACGTGATTATCAATAACACATGACCATCAATGACACATGACTATCAATGACACATGACCATCAATGATACGTGACCTTCAATGACACATAACCATCAATGACACATGACTATCAATGAAACATGACTATCAATGACACATGACTATCAATGACACATGACCATCAATGACACATGACCTTCAATGACACATGACCATCAATGACACATGACTATCAATGACACATGACTATCAATGACACATGACCTTCAATGACACATGACCATCAATGACACATGACCATCAATGACACATGACTATCAATGACACATGACTATCAATGACACATGACTATCAATGACACATGACTATCAATGACACATGACTATCAATGTCACATGACTATCAATGACACATAACCTTGAGTGGTCATCTCCTACTGTGTTTATCGATATATTATGCATCAATCAGGTACGGGCTGCAAGCTGTCCGTCTAGAAGGTACCTCCTGCCTCGCATACATCCGTTGCAAGCTGTCCGTCTAGAAGGTACCTCCTGCCTCGCATACATCCGTTGCAAGCTGTCTGTCTAGAAGGTACCTCCTGCCTCGCATATATCCGTTGCAAGCTGTCTGTCTAGAAGGTACCTCCTGCCTCGCATACATCCGTTGCAAGCTGTCCATCTAGAAGATACCTCCTGCCTCGCATACATCCGCTGCAAGCTGTCCGTCTAGAAGGTACCTCCTGCCTCGCATACATCCGTTGCAAGCTGTTTGTCGACTCTGTCGAGTTTGTTGGTTTCCTCTTCATCCTTTCTAGTCTTTGAATGCACAGAAAGAATAAAAGAGCATATGGCGGAGTTTTCCAATTCATACGCGTAGATGAAAGGCACGGAGTATTCCACGTCATACACGTAGATGAATGACACGGAATATTCCACGTCATACACGTAGATGAATGACACGGAGTCTTCCACGTCGTACACGTAGATGAATGGCACGGAGTAGTACACGTCATACACGTAGATGAATGACACGGAGTATTCCACGTCGTACACGTAGATGATTGACACGGAGTATTCCACGTCGTACCCGTAGATGAATGCCACGAGTATTCCACGTCACACACGTAGATGAATGCCACGAGTATTCCACGTCACACACGTAGATGAATGTCACGAGTATTCCACGTCACACACGTAGATGAATGGCACGGAGTTATCCACGTCACACACGTTGATGAATGACACGAGTATTCCACGTCACACACGTAGATGAATGGCACAGAGTATTCCACGTCACACACGTAGATGAATGCCATGAGTATTCCACGTCACACACCTAGATGAAGGCCACGTGTATTCCACGTCACACACGTAGATGAATGCCACGAGTATTCCACGTCACACACGAATATGAATGCCACGAGTATTCCACGTCACACACGTAGATGAATGGCACGAGTATTCCACGTCACACACGTAGATGAATGCCACGAGTATTCCACGTCACACACGTAGATGAATTGCACGGAGTATTCCACGTCATACACGAATATGAATGCCACGAGTATTCCACGTTACACACGTAGATGAATGCCACGGAGTATTCCACGTAACACACGTAGATGAATGCCACGAGTATTCCACGTCACACACGTAGATGAATAGCACGGAGTATTCCACATCACACACGTAGATGAATGGCACGAGTATTCCACGGCACACACGTAGATGAATGGCACGGAGTATTCCACGTCACACACGTAGATGAATGCCACGAGTATTCCACGTCACACACGTAAATGAATGCCACGTGTATTCCACGTCACACGCGTAGATGAATGGCACGGAGCATTCCACATCATACACGAATATGAATGCCACGAGTATTCCACGTCACACACGTAGATGAACGGCACGGAGTATTCCACGTCCTACACGAATATGAATGCCACGAGTATTCCACTTCACACACGTAGATGAATGGCACGAGTATTCCACGTCACACACGTAGATGAATGCCACGAGTATTCCACGTCACACACGTAGCTGAATGGCACGGAGTATTCCACGTCATACACGAATATGAATGCCACGAGTATTCCACGTCACACACGTAGATGAATGGCACGGAGTATTCCACGTCATACACGAATATGAATGCCACGAGTATTCCACGTCGAATTTATCTTTGCGTATTAGCTAATGATTCATGCGTACTAGGCCATCATCTATGAGTAGGAATAAATTTCTGGGTATTTACCTATCCGTGTATATTTCCGTTTATAGAAATAATAATAATTTATTCTGAAAGTAACAGACCCAATCAGTCGTCTGCAAGAATAACAATTACTGTTCATTGATTGACCTGATCTCGTTTCTCTTCACGTCATTCGTGTGCGGTGGGTTAATTGTATCATTCGTGTGCGGTAGGTTAGTTGTATCATTCGTGTACGGGAGGTTAGTTGTGTCATTCCTATGCGGTAGGTTTGTTACGTCATTCGTGCGGGGTAGGTTAGAAGTGTCATTCGTGTGGGGTAGGAAAGAAGTGTCATTCGTGTGCGGTAGGTTAGTTACGTCATTCGTGTGCGGTAGGTTACTTGCGTCATTCGTGTACGGGAGGTAGTTGTGTCATCCCTGTGCGGTAGATTAGTTGCGTCATTCGTGTGAAGTAGGTAAGTCGTGCCATTCGTACGCGGTAAGTTAGTTGCGTCATGCATATGCGGTAGGTTAGTTGACACTGGCGCTTGCCTTGTGCCAAAAACAATACACTAGTTGTAATTTACCGGCATCAATATTTATTTCCAGCTGTGCTATTTAATGGCTTTCAGAAAATACCTGTTTTTCTGCCTTTTTTTAAACAACATTTCTTTCTCAAGTCTAGGCTGGTCAGGATCCTTTTAACTAAATGTTCACACAATCATTTCCAGTTTTTATTCGCATTGGCATTAACTCTTAGATTCCCGCAATACATTTATAACGACTATTTAGTCAGAAATGCCTCTATAATATAATCTTCGGCACGCTATGGATTTGCCAACTGACCGTAACTAATCGACACAATCTCAACCATTTTTTTTAATACAGAGCTGCTAAAACTTGGAAAGCCATTGCTACAGGTATAAGATTGCTACAGGTATAGATTGCTGTTCAGTTCTTGAACATCAATTTAATGACTTGATGCAATCAGTGTCACTTCCTCTTCGATGTTTTTTTCCTGTTTCAAGTGGTCATATTCTATGTTTTCTCGTGTATGTACCAGCCTGATCAATTGTCTGAACCGTTTTGATGGTTCAATAAAATGTTGTTATCTTGCTCATATGTTACTCGTCACATTAACTATGAAATTAGTTTAAAGAAATTGTGATCCGTAGGCCAAAAATGACGTGAGTAAATGTAATATGCCATCCTACACTGGACATTTTCTTTTCTCAGTTACTTGATTTAAGGTCAGTGTGAACAATATACTGTCACTATTACGTAAATGTCAGTCGCTCTGACTTATTTTAGAATCAATAGCTCAATGTAACGTTTTATTTTGTCTTGACATGTTGACTGAGGGAGAATTGTGATTGTCCTCAAAAAAGACTCATTGATTAGTTTGATGTCCAAGTAAATTTTATTTACTATACTTAACTATAAATTAATGTTAAGTATATAT
>SDVV010034089.1:0-11216 GCA_016164225.1 Gammarus roeselii
ACACAATCTGCTACAGATTGGAAAAACTACATAGCCAAGTGAATAAATTTGATAAGAATGAAGCTTAAATCAATGGAAATACCTTACATAAGTATGAAATCATCGGGGGAAAGAAAATTCCTTGGTTAGATAAGGTTAGGATGAGTTAGGCCTACGGCGATCTTCACAAGCCTTTAGTGAAAAATGCTACAGTGGATATTATGAATGCTCAAATAAGATAAATATTCTGAATTGGAACCCAATCTCATAACAAAGCCTGAATGAATCAAAACTTTCTAAGTGTAGAACTGCAAACGTATCACAAACATTTATAAAAGTATGACATGCGGGAATAAGCATCTAGCAAATACATGCGAGTGGGTAACATAATTGAGATGCATATTAAATTATTGAATAAAATTTAAAATTAACTCTACACAAAACCGGTAGATTAGCTCTCCAAGACTACATGGGAACGGACCCAAATCCAATGTCGAGAGGTGAAACATACCAGTATTTTCGATCATTACATCAAATCAAGCGGATTTTATACCCAACATTCCATGAAATTATGCAAATTTATGCCTGATTTGGATATTTTCCTATGATAACCAATTGAAACATGCAACAACTACTTTAAAATAGTTAAATAAGATTCTTCACTCAACCCTAACCGACAATAATTAACTATTTTATACGGTGTGTCCTGCTATACCCCAGAGGATATAACCTACACCAATATGAAAAGGTGTATGGTCAATCAATACACGATGCCTGCACTTCAACTCCTAAGGTGATCTGGTTCATGAAAAAACATATACTAACATAACAGTTATACCGAAAATATCTGACATTTAGCACTGTGTTCATGAGAATAATGTCATCTTTACAACGATGCCTGTTCTAATCTATAACAAATTCGTAGACCTAACTTATGCTATGCCTCTAGTAGGATAAATTCCAAGCCCACTGTGTCGTAACAACGAACTCTACAATGCTTTACTAGGTCACTTCTCAGCAATCTACCACGGATATATAACAAATTTAGAGGTACTGTAACTCCCAGTCACTGTACAGTACCTCAGACATACATACCATGCATCGGTTTAGTCCATCGTCTCTGAACAGCGTCGAGCAAAGTCACATCCTGGACATAACCAAGAATCTATACACAGGTAAAGTTGTCAAAATGGGTCTGACATGAGTCTCAAAGAGTGTGTGGTCATGAAAAATCTGGGCATCTGTTCACTGACGACCCAAGTAAACCACTACAACGTATAGCAGCTTGTCAGTAGAGTAAAGTGAATTGGAACCGCCTACTGGAGGAATAAGATGGGGCATAATTAGCGGTGGTTAGGGGGAGGGGGTCAGGCGCAAAAGTACCGGAAAACGCGGATGTGATGGAATAAGATGAGGCATAATTAGCTGGGGGTAGCAGGAGGGGGTCAGGCGCAAAAGTTAATCAAAACGCCCTACTGAAGGAATATGATAGGGCATAATTAGCGGTGGGTAGAGGGAGGGGGTCAGGAGCAAAAGTGTCCGGAAACGGCCTACTGAAGGAATAAGATCGGGCATAAATAGCGGTGAGTAGGGTGAGGGGGTCAGGCGCAAAAGTTCCGGGAAACGGCCTACTGAAGGAATAAGATAGGGGAGTAGAATATGGGGAGGAGAGTGCCCAAGACAGGGTATAATATATCAATGTCATTTAGTAGATCTTATCTCGATATGTACTCCTGTCCTTACGAATTTTTGACAGTTTGTTAATACGTATTGGAGACGGTAAGGATGCTTTTATTTTATTTAATTGGTTTGTTCGCAAGAAACTACGGTAAATATTAACATATTTTGTTAGTGTAGGATACATTTTAATAGGTTACTTTTATATCGTATTATATAATTTCACAGGCACCCTGTTAATTATTTTTGATACCCGGCTCCGGTTCATCATGTTCTATCAATTCACCTGTTGCATCCTTAGAGCTTTTATTTCATCGTCCATTTTTAATATGATCAAACGCAAGATAATGGCATCATTTGAGGTGTTGCCAAAACCCGAATGTGGAGCTTGATTTGCTTAAATTTATCTCCGCAGTGCAAATAACACATATCCCCGTGTGTTCATTTCTATTAAAATATTTCCATATCAAACCGACAGCGGACCGCTATCTGAATGAGTACAGATGAGTCCAATTTATACATACAGGATCGTTAGCGTCAGTGTGTTGGCACATGTATTGGCACCATGAAGGCATTTACACACATTGGTGAAAGAAGGGTTACCATACACTGCCAGATGCAACCTAACCTAACTGCCAGATGCTAGGCAACCTAACCTAACCTAACCTATAGAACAACATCCCTGGCTTTTGTTACAAGATATTTAATGTGGATCAGCTTTACTAATCTAATCATCACAACCTAACCTAACCTAACCTAACCTAACCTAACCTAACCTATTGTATACAAGAATAATGTAACTTCCATCGACTTTTGAAGCATGCATATGAGTTTCACTGTTTTAGGGTTAGTGCATAACAAATATCTCCACTTGACTCAGCACATTGATCTATCCTATGCACATTTGATACGCATTTTCAATTTTTGATCTAGCAAAATTTCATCTGTTTTAATATATAATTTTATCAATGTTTGAATGTTATACCTACTTGCATATGATTCTTGGTGTTTGATTTGACACAATTTTTACAGCACTTTTACATGTTATTCTCACCCATCAAAAACCTAACCCAACCTAATTTATGTACGGTATTCAGTCATCGATATATACAATGTATAACAAATGTCTTTACTTGACTCTACATTTTGATATATCCTTTACAGTTTTGATACGCACTTCCAATTTTGATCTAGCAAAATTCCATCGGTTTCCATATATAATTTCATCATTGATTGAATGTTATACCTATTTTCATATGATTCTTGATGTTTGATTTGACACAATTTCTACAACACTTTTACATGTTATTCACACCCATCAAAAACCTAACCTATCCTAACTTATGTACGGTATTCAGTCATCGATATATACAATGCATAACAGATATCTCCACTCGACTCTACATTTTGATCTATCCTTTGCAGTCTTGATACGAACTTCCAATTTTGATCTAGCAAATTTCATCTGTTTTCATATATAATTTCATCATTGTTAGAATATTATAGCTTTTTTTCATATGATTCTTGATTTTTTGGGTTTGATACAATTCTAAATCACTTCTACATGTTATTCACACCCATCAAAAACTTAACCCAACCTGACCTCATATATGGTACCTCACCTAACCTTGTGTACGGTTTTCAGTCATTGATATATACATATGACGGTTATTTACGTGTACATGAGTTAAAAATATGTATAAATAACAAAATTTAAAATTCAATGAAATTTTAAAATTCATAACATCAATAAAATTTCAAATTTTTTGAGACCCGGAATGAAACCAAGTCCATCTATTGATGTAATAACTTGAAGACTAAAGAAAGACCTGGGCCTCGATTTTTTTTTAATTTTATTGAATTGTTGAATTTTAAAATTGTATTCAATTTTAAATTTTGTTATCTATATATTTTTCAACTCATGTACACGTACATATGCTTGAACATACGCATGGACGTACGTACACACCCCTATGCACGTAAATACATACATACATACATACATACATACATACATACATACATACATACATACATACATACATACATACATGATGATCACGCGAGCGATGATAGGCCAAATGTTTTGCGGGATACAACATGTAATAAACTTATAATATGTAGCTGCAGGCCGAGAATGGAGTCAGTGTTACGTGGAAAACAAGCGTAGACGGACGTATCGTCTTAAAATAAATAAAAATGGATGTTCACGTCTCAAAAATTTGGTCACGAGTGTTGGATGAAATAATATCCGTAGATTATTTGGCTTGGTTCAAGGATATATTGACTACTGAGGGAGATATCAATTATCTACAAATGCGGTCAACAAGAATCACATGAGTGGGAACTATCATCTATGTATGAAAGAAGAATAAAGAAAACAGGATTTGGGTGACTGATTTCAAAACATTTCATTCGTATTAACAGAGTTCAAAGAAAATAAGAAGGTAAATCTAGAAATTGTTATGGCCCAAGCAGAAAACTTCCACCCGTGTAATAACGTTGGGTTAGTGGAAATAAATTCTACCTAGGGAAAAAATAAAATTTGGAGCGTATGATGGAGTTTCTTTCGAATAAAGATTGGAGGTACATTGAATTGTATAAGATTCGAATACTTACAGTTCGCAAAGAAGTAGAAGAAGAAGAACATTTGTGGACTCATGGGGATGGAACAGGCTTCCGTATTCATATCAAAGATATGGTGGAGTATATGAAGAAATTTGAGAGAAGACTGATACATAGTGATGATGGGCATGTTTCTATGTATACACCATGCTGACACAAAAAAATGCATTAATATTAATAAATACTAATAAAACTATGTAAAACCAAAATAAATTGCTTATAATATCCTAAAACTCATAGGATTTGCAATGAGTTACATACATCGTGTAAGGAGGAAGCAACATCGATTAGTCGAAATCAGTAGAAGAATATGTTCCACTCATTGCCATAAACCTATCTCGAGGAAAATGCTATATCTGTGTGACAGAATGGTAGGATATAAATCAGAGTCCGATCAGATCATACGCAGTCAAGATTGTGATTCTGTTGTGTAAGGATGGGGTATAGCTTGAGTCGTCGTTTGTTCACAAGGAATGGGGCGATGGGGGTCTGTAAACTTTGCCAGAAAGAAATAAAATTGAATAAACATAAATCCACAAGTAATGTTTGGCGACATCTGAAACGAAGTCATTGTCAAGAAAAAGAAAATTATAGGAAAGAAAAGGCAGATCAACTGTGCAAGTCTTCAGAGGATGTAGTGCCAGGAGGTATCGAAGGAAAAACAAGGAAAACATAATGTGACACCATGTGTCCGTTTGTATGATGATGGAAACAAATATGAATTACTTGTAACATTCAATCCATCTAAGATGGAAAATCTATCCTCTCTGCTAACATATATGAGTCGAGATTGACCACGAAATATAAATAATTAGGTGCAAGTTTTATTAAGAACCGTGTGGAGGGGGGTTCATATGTATATATCAATGACAGATAACCGTACTTAAGGTTTGGTTAGGTACCATACCTAAGGTCAGGTTACGTTAGGTTAGGTTTTTGAAGGGTGTGAATAGCATGTAAGAGTGATTTAAAATTGTATCAAATAAAAAAAATCAAGAATCATATGAAAAAAAAGCTAAAACATTCAAACAATGATAAAATTATGTATGAAAACAGATAAAATTTGCAAGATCAAAATTGAAAGTGCGTATCAAAACTGCAAAGGATAGATCAAAACGTAGAGTCAAGTGGAGATATTTGGTATGCATTGTATATATCAATGACTGAATACCGTACATAAGTTAGGTCAGGTAGGTTTTTGATGGGTGTGAATAACATGTAAAAGTGTTGTAGAAATTGTGTCAAATCAACCATCAAAAATCATTTGAAAATATGTATAACATTCAAACAATGATGAAATTATATCTGAAATCAGATGAAATTTTGCTAGATCCAAAATTGGATATGTGTATCAAAACTGCAAAAAATAGATCAATGTGTAAAGTCAAGTGGAGATATTTGTTATGCATTAATCCTATAACACTAAAAATCATATGAATGCATGAAATAGTCGATCGAAATTACATTATTCATGGATACAATAGGTAAGGTTAGGTTGGGATGATTAGTTCTTTTAACATAACATGACGTAAAGCTGATCCACATTAAATGTCTTGTAACAAAAGCCAGGGATTTTGTTTTATAGGTTAGGTTAGGTTAGGTTGCCAAGGTAATTATGCATATGGCAGTGTATGGTAACTCTTCTTGCACCAATGTGTGTAAATGCCTACATGGTGCCAATACATGTGCCAACACAGTGACGCTAACGATATAGTATGTATAAATTGGACTCATATCTGTACTCATTCAGATAGCGGTCCGCTTTCGGTGTAGAAGGATGTCGCCTAGTTTGAAATGGAAATATTTTAATAGAAATGAACACACGGGTATATGTGTTATTTGCACTGCGGAGATAAAATTAAACAAATCAAGCTTCACATTCGGGTTTGGTAACATCTCAAACGATGCTTTATCCTGCGTTTGATCATAATAAAAATGAACGAGGGAATAGAAACTCTAGGGATGCAACGGGTGAATTGATAGAAAATAATAAACCGGACCTGAGTATCAAAAATAATGAGATATACAGTACTCAGCAGAGTGCGAGCAGTAAAGTAAGTGCTTCACCTCTGCCAACAAAGCGTAGAGTTTATGGAGAATGGATGTAAATGAATAAATCGATATGGCGGGAGGAGACCCAAACTTTAGCCGAAATGGAAACTACTGAAAATATGGGTAGTGATATCAAGAAAACCTCACGTAAAAAAAAACTGCTGAAGTTAAAGGAAACCGTTTTATCAAATGGGGTGATGAAAGGGTAACAAGTATAAGACGTGTAAAATTATAAAAAAAAAGTATAACTGACTTTGTTTCAAAATTGTTGCAAATGAATCATGAAGGGAGGGAATCGTGTCACAAACGTTTGAGTGCTAGTAGAATTAGGTATATTTCGTACATCTGCGGGAATACAGTGAATAAAAATGTTGGCAATAGCATGAAAAATCCTGAAACGATTCGGTGTCATAAACATGCCACTATAATTAAAAACTTGCGTCGAGAAAAAGCTCGCTGAAGACTAGAAACAATGTTTTTATTACAAGGAAGTGATGCATACACCAAAGGTATCCGTTTATCTAAAATGTGTAGTGAGGGCATTAGTCTAAAACCCAATAGATCAGAGAAAAAACACACTCAGATGATAATACCTACTCCAATATGATGAGCTGACAGATCTAGGTGAAAAATATTGCTGAACATCGATGGAGAATCCGCGGAATGCCTCTGATACCGAGGATCAAGCTAAGTCCAGAGAGGGCGGTCGAAAATCTTTACTTATGTTTTGTACAGTTTCTTGTGTCGAATTTTGGAGTCAATATTTATGTTCTCGTATAAATGATAAGCCCATGTAATCCCCTAATATGAAAAAATGTGTTATAAATCTAGTATCAATACAAAATATATCTTATAAATCTCTGTTTTGCAATATCCTAAATTTAACTCGAATGACCAGCACTAGATGCATATATGCAACATGCCATGCAACGAAGTTGCAATACTGTATGGGTAGCATTGAAATGCGATAGATATTAGTCCAGTTTAAAGGTATGACCGATATTGAGGCGAAAAATGCGGCAATCTTCTCTGCCTGAATACATGGTCTTCTCCAAGTACCCCACAAAAACATCTCTTGTACGATGAAGAAATTGCAGATATACAACATGACATGCATTGAAAAGCATTACAACGCCTCCTGCCTTGCATTAAAAAATGCGATAGATACTAAGTAAATTGAAATTGCACACAGCTACCTAAGGTATCATAGTTATATATCTCATCAGGTCCAAACAGAACCTAAAGCAAAAGTCTACAGCTTCTTTTATGACACAAGCTATTAAAAACTGCTTCAGTAAATTCGAAAACATACGTTACTATCTCAACGCTTTCACAGCTCTTGCCTATAACCATCCGGACATCCCCAAAAAATTGATTGAAAATAATCCTATAGTCACTAAAATAAGGAAGCGACGTTACTTGGCTGATAAAAACTAATGTGAACGTGGATTTAACATGTAAGAGGTGTAAGACGGGTGAGACCTTCTTTGGCGTATGCACTAGAGTGAATGATGGAAAATACGTCAACTTGAACAAGGTGCAACCTGCAAATGTTCATAGAATGCAAATATTCATATGAAAGCATGTAATATAATATGAACATGGTTGATTGTCCACAGAATAACGCATTTGAAACGTACTGCAACCGACCCTAAATATTTATAAATGTTGTAAATGATCCTATGTATACCCATGTATCTATATCATGAAAAAAAAATCTTGTTCCATTGTCTACAGATATATGGATTGAAAATATGTGAAACGTACTGCGCCTACTATCATAATTTTAACGATGTGATCGATCGCCAACTACCTATAGATATTATATGCATATGAAATAAATGACTGGAAACAAACACACAGAACATTGACTAAATTTAATATCATGCATCCAATGAACTTCCGAATGAGTCAGTTATAACCAAACAATGTAAGAATACAAACATATATGGGAAGAAAAAGTTCATAGAATTATAATCCAGACGTAAAATAAATAACGATACATACACTCAAACATGACAAAAGCCCCCCGGAAATAACTGATATGACAAAGAACAGAAAGAAGCAAACTTACCTAAATTTCCAGGAGCGCATCCAACTTTTTTGTCGAGGGATCCCCACATCCCATCCCACCAGAACCGAATAAATATATATAATGAACGACTGAAAGGAACTAAGCGTACCCCAATGCAACCCATCTAAAGCAGAAAAAACTTATATAAATACAATAAACATCAAAAATACCATATAATGGAAAATGTTCATAACATAAACCTTGCCAATGTATATCCGAACGTTGTCCGTCCGTCCGTCCGTAAGCAGCCGTAACCATCCCGTAAGCCAACCGTAATCGTAAGCCGACCGTATTCCAGTCGTACCCCTAACCTTATTCTCCGAGAGGTGCGAGATAAGCTAAGATCTTTATGTGACATTGATGGATAAAAAGGTCCTCGAGTGCCATTTGCGTTTGGACTACAGAAGACGCTCAAAGGGGATAGATCTAATCAAACAATATTGATCGTGCTGTACAATACCACGTACATACTACGGGACTTACTAACAAAGAGAAAGATGTCAAAATCTACGTATTATAACGATCGAGCAGCGATATTCTACGGTAACAACACCGAATGCATAACAAAATGTATGGGCAATAACCATTGAAAACTAAATAAAAACGTTATAAAAGATACTATTCAAATGTATCCAACACTAACAAACCATGGTAATATGTATTAGGCCACCATTTCTTGCATAACTACATCGATTACGCATATCCTAAATAAATCAGGTTTGATCAGTAAAATTTTCTATTCAAATGAGTCATACAAAACAAAATGTGCCAGCAATAAAAAACCATTGAAATAACCGGGTGCCTGTGAAACTATATATATAATACGATATAAAAGTAACCTATTAATATGTATCCTACACTAACAAAACATCTTAATATTTACCGTAGTTTCTTGCGAACAAACCAAATAAATAAAATAAAAGCATACATACCGTCTACAATACGTATTAAAAAACTGTCAAAAATTCGTAAACAGATAATTCTCATACATATCGAGATAAGATCCACTAAATGACACTGATATATTATACCCTGTCTTGGGCACTCTCCTCCCCATATTCTACTCCCCTATCCTATTCCTTCAGTAGGCCATGTCCCGGTATATTTGCACCCAACCCCTCTCCACCGCCAAATAAGCCCTATCTTATTCCTTCTGTAGGCCGTTTCCAGACATTTTTGCTCCTGACCCCCTCCCCCTACCCACCGCTAATTATGCCCCATCTTATTCCTTCAGTAGGCCGTTTCGATTCACTTTTGCACCTGACCCCCTCCCCCTAACCATCGCTAAGCATGCCCTATCTTATTCCTTCACATCTGCGTTTCCCTACCCTACCCCTACCCCTCCCCCTACCCACCGCTAATTATGCCCTATCCTAATCCTTCAGTGGGTCGTTTCAATTTACTTTGCTCTACTCTTGTCGAATACCCTCTCTAACAAGCCCATGAAACTTGAAATCGACGTTCACAAGAACTTACAAAATTCACATTGAATATGGATGAACTCCAAATGACAACCAAAGTGTAAACCACCTCTCCAACAGGACCCCACTATCCAGTGAATCGTCTTCTAAAACATTACACTAAAAACATGTATGGGGATTCAATGACGAAATCCCACAAAGATGCAGTACGGACCTACACCTCTGGAACATTCATTCCTATGATAATCGTGGAAAAATCATACGACAACAACAACAACTATAAAAATAGCCAAATAAGATTCTCTACTCTGCTCTAATTCACATTACAAATGTAATACACACTGGTATCCAGCATAGTAAATCAGAAATAAACGTAAACGCAACGAGCTTTTGCTTATGGGACATCTGTAACTCTTCCTAAATATTGAAGAACGGTCCTACATAAAACATACAATAAAGTAACACTAAGACTGAGTTTGTAACAAATGGACTGTTCTGTATCTATAATAACCACATCAAACCTTGTACCAAGTTGTAAGAAGATGTATAAAACACTAAAAATATACAACATGTAACTAAATTATACCTGAAATTATGTTCTACATTGCAGATACAAACGTAATATATTCCGATATTGTATAAAATACCCAATACCCTGCATCGAAGATGTAAACTGTACAGAGAACATACAAAACTCAAAGACACATACTAAAACGGTAAAGATATTATAAAATAAGAAAAATTGATGCGAGAACCGACCAATTATGCCTGAGATAGTGTACATGGAAGATGCATTCCCAAAACAACATAAAAATCTTATAACTGTATATGATAACTATTCAAAATTTCAAAAAAACATTAAATTCCACATAAATCAACCGATCATTACTAAGTATACATAACACAATATAATAACACACAATACATCCGTATCATTCAGTATTCTCGCTATAGGGCCTCCAACGATACTCGCTATGCCAAAAAAATCGAGATAAGACTACCCGAACAGCTTACATACGCTTGATAACGAAACATTTGGAACATGGTACAGATACAGATACAGACACTAGGCCGCATCCCCCAGAAAGGGGGGTGGCCGACGGCAAGGCTCACCTCACACCCTCACACGCTCACATTCACACCACTTAGCCCTTTCGTGCTAAAGGGTCCGGCCGGTAGCCCCTCAATTTACACTCTGGGTCCCGAATGTACCGAGGAACCGTCGTCAGCAGCAGGGCCCACAGTTTTCACTGGTTTACCCTCGCCGCGTCATAATGGCCGGGCCCCCCCCACCCTCGACCATCCCGACAGCGGGATGCCAAGGGCGGGAAAGCACATCAGAGCAGTGTCAAAATCAACCATTCACAACCATTCTCCACTCACGCCTG
>SDVV010034090.1:0-11216 GCA_016164225.1 Gammarus roeselii
TTATATATTTGTGTAAATATATAAATAATGATATACGTCTAGGCTGTCTGTTTTCATGCAACAGTTGAATTATGATAATTCACGTTAAATAGAATACAGATACAGACAGTAGGATGAATCCCCCACGAAGGGGGGTGGCGGACGGCAGGACGCAACTCACACTCCTCTCAGCCACTGACATTGAAACAACTTTACGGACGGCAAAGCTGAATAGAATGGTTCAAGAATATTCTTTTTGACAGCAACCATCGCAATCTCTTCACAATGTGCACAGACGAAATTATTTGTCAGTGTGTGATTCTTTCTGGTGGAAATGAGGCCCAAATCAATCAATCAATCTTCTTTCAATATCCTCATGTCTTCTAATTCCACATTCACACACCTAGCAGCTGTCATAGGCATACTTTTAAAATATGTTTAAACATTTTCATTGTACAACCGCATGCCCATGTGTTTCTTACTTAGTAGTTTTAATTTAAAGAAGTCTAAGTTTGTAGGAGTGGGGGAAATTTATTCCGCGTTAAACTTAGCTCGATGAACTCCGAAACTGCCGCACCATTAGAGACGAGCTGTGGTGAAATAATGTTGAACTTTCGTTTCTTTAATTCAAATAATGCATTTGATAATAATAATGTTCATGTGTTAAATTTAAGAATTGAAAATTCATTGCTTGACAATGGAAAAAAATGGCTCAGATAATATCGTACACGCTTAGGCTTAAAAAATTATTGTAACGTAAGCTTTACATAGTGAAGTCAGTGGGTCTTTCCAAAAAGTAAAGAAGATCACGACTCTTCTCAACTAGCATTCGAACATACTGAAATCAAAGGGATTTCAAAGGATTTGGACTTATAAATGTTCAAACATTTATTGAATCATCGTGTTAATATCAATGTTGAAGACGAGTAGGCATTGTACTACTCTTAGTCAAAACCATTACGGAACATGATTAATTAACTCTTTATTAGGGTTGAGGAGGAGTAGCATTGTACTACTCTTAGTCAAAACCATTATGGCACATGATTCATTACCTCTTTAGTAGGGTTGAGGACGAGTAGCTTTGTACTACTCTTAGTCAAAACCGCTATCGCACATGATTCATTAACTCTTTATTAGGGTTGAGGACGAGTAGGCATTGTACTACTCTTAGTCAAAACCATTATGGCACATGATTCATTAACTCTTTATTAGGGTTGAGGACGAGTAGGCATTGTACTACTCTTAGTCAAAACCATTATGGCACATGATTCATTAACTCTATATTAGGGTTGAGGACGAGTAGGCACTGTACTACTAACTCTTTATTAGGGTTGAGGACGAGTAGCATTGTACTCTTAGTCAAAACCATTGTGGAACATGATTCATTAACTCTTTATTAGGGTTGAGGAAGAGTAGCATTGTGATACTCTTAGTCAAAACCATTATGGCACATGATTCATCAACTCTATATTAGGGTTGAGGACGAGTAGGCATTGTACTACTCTTAATCAAAACCATTACAGCACATGATTCATTAACTCTTTATTAGGGTTGAGGACGAGTAGCATTGTACTACTCTTAGTCAAAACCATTATGGCACATGATTCAATAACTCTTTATTAGGGTTCAGGACGAGTAGCATTGTAATACTCTTAGTCAAAACCATTATGGCACATGATTCATTAACTCTATAGTAGGGTTGAGGACGAGTAGGCATTGTACTACTCTTAGTCAAAACCATTACGGCACATGATTCATTAACTCTTTAATAGGGTTGAGGATGAGTAGCATTGTACTACTCTTTGGCAAAACTATTATGGCACATGGTTCATTAACTCTTTATTAGGGTTGGGGACGAGTAGCATTGTACTACTCTTAGTCAAAACCATCATGGCACATGATTCATCAACTCTTTTTTCAAACGTATTTATGCAAATGTAAGAAAGTTCACAGTGCATGGCAATTACAGCATTACGCTGGCTGCTGTAAATACTGTACAAGTCACCAAAAAGAACTCAGAATGGTTCAAGGGGAAATTTAAAACAAAATCAATACATATTAAGTTATATTAGTAATGTAGCTACACAGTACGGTATACAGCAATAAATAAAATGCATGCGCACACATATTGCACGATTGGGTCAATACACACAATAAAAAAGTCAATTTGTAGTTGTAGAGTCTTAAAAAATGCTAAATTGAAAGTCACTTCATTATCCGTGATGAAATCTTGTTAATAGGTCGTATATATACAAAATAATAACTAGAAATATCTTTGCTTGCTGTTGCGCGGGCAATGAGTGCCCGCATACATGTCAGTTATTAGAAGAAGTTCAGTGTTCAAGTACCTAGAATCTCACGTGGAGAAGACTGAACTATTGGAAACTGGGGGGAAATTTAATATGAAGAAGGGGTGTACAGTGTTGGGTGAACTGAGCTGTAGAACATTGGGCATGAAAGCATAGAAAGGGTTATATAAGAGGCTGAGATGAGGAGGAAAGGGCAGAAGAGAGAAAAATGTTGAATGTTTTTGATATGTAATGTCTGGGAGGCATAGCCGGAGTGACGCTGAGAGACAGGATCAATGACAACATTGTTCAAATTAATGTGGAGATGGTGAGGAAGTTGGATGACAGAGTAAACTCACGTGGTCTGAGATGGTTCGGGCACATGGTGATGATGGATGATGGGAGACAGGTGAATAGGGTGATGTGGACGTAACGGGAGAGCGTACAATGAATAGGTGTGAGTGGAGAACGGTAGTGAATAATGGAAAAGCAGGCGTAAACAGGCAACAGTGGTCGAGCCCTGCTGCTGACGCCGATCTCGAACATGACTCCTCACCCGAAGTGTGTGTGGTGGAGTCCTGGCCGGACCCTTTATCGGAAAAGAGTAAGGTTTGGTTTATGTGAGGCGTGCCTTGCCGTTGGCCACCTTCCTTCTGGGAGATTCGGCTTTGCGTCTGTATCTGTATACTGCTTACAGAAGGAAATGTTAAAAAAATGTTCGAACTTCCATTAAAATGAATAGCATATTTAAAATCTGAGACATATCGACATGACAAGACAAACTAACTATGTTTGACAAATCGTCTTTGCAAGGTCACAATTATTGATGCCGAGTGTTTCCAGTTAACGCACTGTATTCATTGTGTATAGAAAGTTATAGAATATTTGAAGAAGAGTTTTGCAAATTATGATATTTTTTTCTGAAATTAAAAACAAATCCATGACGAAAATTTGATATCGCGCTGACTGCTGCATCCGTCAATTTCATACATCATAAAAGTACTTAAGATTTTTTAAAATCAGAAATGCTTGATTGAGACAGAATTATTTACTAGACATCATCCGCCACAGCGGAACGATCACGTCTCCCACCATCGTCAGTTTGTGTGTAGACTTTGTTAACAGCTGTTATATCTGGAAGTTAAGATTAAAGTTGGATTGCAAAAACAACTATTCCGAGGCGTGTCGAATTGTTCCCTAACAGGTAACGTTGCAACGGATATAAAGCCGTGAACAAGGTGCAATAGTCGTTTGACAAACGCATAATGGGGCCCTGATGAAAAGTTATACAACGCTGACAGACATTGCAGTCAGTGACACAGGCGGGGGAGGGTGAGATAGGCGCCCTGATACCGATGTAAATATGCATGTGATGCAATAGTCTGACCACAAAATATTCCATCACAAACGACTGTGTGATTCTTTGTCAATGACATAGGGAGTGATGCCGTTAGGATTGAATAATGAACAAGATTACTACATTTTCTAATTGGAAGTTTCATTTTGTTCATTTTTTTCGATCTGCTCTATCATGCCTCACCAAACGAGGTGAAAGGTCGAATGACAAAATAAAATAAATTCAATGAAAACTAATTTTCTTCATTTGTTTTATCTTTGGCAAAATATCTTTTCGAGACCAAAGGCCAAGCATAATACGTACACAATTTCCAAAACGAACACAACTCAGCAACCATCTGTAACAACACTGACTGTTCAAGGTCTTGAGAATCTGTTGCAACACTGACAACTCAAGATCTTAACGATCTGTTGCAACACTGACTGCTCAAGGTCTTAACGATCGGTTTTTACACTGATAGCTCAAGACCTTAGCGATCTGTGGCAACGCTGACTGCTCAAGGTCTTAACGATCTGTTGCAACACTTTCAGCTCAAGACCTTAACGATCTGTTGCAACAATGGCTGCTCAAGGCCTTAACGATCTGTTGCAACACTTTCAGCTCAAGGCCTTAACGATCTGTTGCAACAGTGGCAGCTCAACACCTTAACGATCTGTTGCAACACTGATTTCTCAAGGTTTCAACGATCTGTTACAACACTGACTGCTCAAGACCTTTATAAAAATTGGATGCATTAACAGTACAACAGGTAATTGGGCGGGTTAATATGATTAAAATAAACAAACAACACCCTACGGACCTGTCTTCCTCATGAGTTACTCTCCAGTCACGTCAAATGAACTATGCAACGAGTCTGAGGTAGTTCACCTAAGAAACGTATCTAGTGAGTGCAGAACGTATAGCAGCATTTTATTCCATCTACAATGGAGCCAACAATCCAACTGACTAGTCGGGTACCGAGGGGCGACACTATCATTGAGGAAATGATGACATAGATACAGGATGGATAGCGATGACTTGAAACACCTGCTAGACCACGGGTTCCTCCTAGTAAAATTATTCAAATGGACTCAGAGGGAAAAATGAATGCAATTACTTGCAGATTCGCATAGAAACCAAATATTCACATGGATTCGTGCGTGCTCGTGGTATTCTAAAATTTACGTTGACGTACGCGGTAACGTAGTATCAGTAAAAAACACGTCACTTACAATTTTACACCGCTATGCACTCAAAACAAGCATAGGCCATCAAGACATGTTTGTTTCTGATATTAATTTATCAACAGAGTAGCTACCTCCTAAACTTCAGTTCTATACATTCAGGTTATCAGCCATATTACCTACTACACAAGAACCATTAGATGGTTCAATTTTAGAAGAAAAATAGGCAAACAGACTATAGAAGCATCTATCATTTCGTTGTTGAGAAACACCTTCAACAACTGAACATAAAAGAATCTAACCTAAACTTATAGTACCCTGCAATAATAGCCAGTGATTATACACAGCCTTTCTCCCTAATTAAAAAGATATAATAATTCGGCCATAAAATATATCAGAATTCGGCAATGACTTGTACCTTCTATAATTTTGGGACCATTTCACGAAACAGTTGGATTTCTAATCTCAGTAGAGGCTAGATCATATTGATTTACAAACTATACAATCAACGATACACTCTATTTGGAGAGGAGTTTTCTACAGTGGGCGTCGACCAATCGTGACCTCTTTTATCTTTCAGATAATAGTTTGCGCTCCAATTGACTTTAAAGTCACTGCGTGTTTGAGGAAAGCTGGACCAAGGGACTTTTAAGTCACTGCGTGTCTGAGGACAGGTGGCCAAGGGACTTTAAGTCCCGGTGTGCTTGAGGACAGCTGGCCCGAGGGACTTTAAGTCACTTCGTGTTTGAGGACAGCTGGCCCAGTGGACTTGAAGTCACTGCGTATTTGAGGACAGGTGGCCCAAGGGACTTCAAGTCACTGCGTGTTTGAGGACAGGTAGCCCAAGGGAGTTTAAGCCACTGCATGTTCATTGGCAGGTGGCCCAAGGAACTTGAAGTCACTGCGTGTTAGAGGGCAGGCGGTCCAAAGAGCCTAAAGTTACTGCATGTTTGAGAACAGGTGGCTCAAGGAACTTAAAGTCCCTGAAAAGTTGAGGACAGGTAACCTTATGGACTGAAGCCTCTGCATATTTGAGAACAGGTGGCCGAGGAGACTTAGGGTCACTGCGTGTTTGAGGACAGGTGGCCCAAGGGACTTTAAGTAACTTCGTGTTTGAGGACACCTGGCCAAAGGTATTCTCACCGAAAGTACCTTCCACAAGTCGCACTGTCCTAGGAGGATTTGTACTGGTTATATTATTAATGGTCATAGAACATAACGTGAAATGCAGAATAGTCTAATTATTACACAGGACAATATTTCTTGCCTGGCACTTGTTATGGATTGTCAATCAACAAGAAAATTTATTATCTGCAGTCCTTGAGTGATGCAGTATTGATATTGCAATACAGTGAGGGGTCGAAAGTGGTACAATGTTGATATTACAATGCAGTGAAGGATTGACTGTGGTGCAATGTTGATATTGTAATGCAGTGAGGGATCAACTGTGATGCAGTTTTGATATTGCAATGCAGTGAGGGGTCGGAAGTGGTGCAGTGTTGATATCACAATGCAGTGAGAGATCGATTGAGGTGGTGTTGATATTGCAATGCAGTGATGAGTCGACAGTGGTGCAGTGTTGATATTGCAATGCAGTGAAGTAGAAAGTGTTGTTGTTGATACTGCATTGTCGTGAGGGATCGATAGTGGTGCAGTGTTGATATCACAATGCAGTGAGGGATCGATTGAGGTGGTGTTGATATTGCAATGCTGTGAGGAGTCGACAGTGGTGCAGTGTTGATATTGCAATGCAGTGAAGTCGACAGTGTTGTTGTTGATATTGCATTGTCGTGAGGGATCGATAGTGGTGCAGTGTTGATATTGCAATGCAGAGAGTGGTCGACAGTGGTGCAGTGTTCATATTGCATTGCCGTGAGGGCCATATGCTTCGTATTGATGGATATTAAAACAAACCAACCAACGCGAACAGCTAAAATTAAGAGAATTTGTTCCGCATACTTGTATAATTTTTCTTTCTTCATATCTTAAAACGTGCTTCTTCTGCGAGTTCGGAAAGTTTTGCTTTTTTTCCTCTTCAGCTGAGACGGGCAAGAATTTTTTTCGAGCAAAAATTGAACGTCGCATTTGCTAGTGTGTGAATGATGGTGACCTCTTAGCTAACAGAGGGATATTATCATTAGTACATGTGAGTCGTTTTCAACCCTAAACAATAGACGCCTGAAGAGAATGAAGTGTACGCAATCTCGACTTAGAAAATATGCAATGCCATACTTAGACTCAGATATTTTAATTTGTACTAAGAAAAATTACCTCTAAACAGATGAACTTCGTTACACGGAAAACAACTGAGCTAAAAAAAAGTAGAAATAAGAACAAAGAAGAAGAGGAACGTACAAAACTCTAAACTAGAACTTAATCATTAACAGGAATATTCCGATTGGAGTTACTTGAAGTAGCGAGTAGAACACGTTGAAGGGCGAGCGAATGTCCTGGTATCGGGCATCATTGGACCCCTGGTGGTGTAGTCTTTGCCACTGGACCCGTCGGGAATATGACCGAAGATCCAATTATTACTTTACCTCCACGACAAAGCTACGCTTGAAACCAAGTAAATATTCGAACTTTGGTACAATCCATTTGTCTCCAAGACCAAGTCACTAAGAATATTTGCTTTCCTGTTTACGTGCACTTGGTCAACGCGATCCTGCAGAAGGCAGAAGCGCCATCGCCTGGAGTAACCAGTGGGCCGCGTACACGCCCTGTAGCACGTGCACTGAGAGGTGCTCGGCAAGGGCCTTCACCGAAGGGTACCGAGCACCGCACGATGCACAGACCTCCTCACCACTGTGGACTGACGTGGGCAGAGGATCTTCTTCCTGTTGCTCCGAGGAAGAAAGACCGCGTGCAGCTTCTGAGGAATCAGGCGGGGGTGTGAGGCAGCCCCTCAACAGACGACGGGACGATCGAGGCGTGTCCAACTGATTATCAGGCCGCAGCGTCACCATTTCGACACGACGGGGAGATGGTGGGGATAGCGAAGCAGGAGGAGAATCAGGCATTGGTACGAGGCTCGGGGTACTGAATACGGGCGAATGGGGTGAGGGCAAGTACAGGGAGGAGGGGCTAGTGATTGAGGAAGATATAGATATTATAGATCCATTTTGGGTAAAAGGTGACGATGGAGATGGTAACAAAGATTGACGAATTACCGAGGATGTGGTCATGGGTACTCGTCGCTGATGACTTTCCGATTGTATTAAAAGTTTTGAAGAAACGAGGGGAGGTGATTTGGATAACAAGGCAGTTGGCAGAAGCCAAGAGTAGTGTGGCGTAGCACGTCCCCTAAGAGTGTCTGGAAAACAGAGTTCCACAGAAGGCGTCGCAATTATCGCCTGTGTGGGTTTATTTTGAGCAGAAGAGGACGAAAGTGACGACCCATTTGCTGGAGAAGAAACTTGTTCGCCGGTTGAACTTTTAGAAGCTGATAAACGAGTATAATCGTAACGAATATCATTGATTAAATTTGAGGAAGAATTAAAAATTGGTATATTAAGAGTTTGGATTCCTTGACTTGGTAAATCAATACCATGAGAGTTGCTGTGCACCAGTCTGCCATCTTTTGATTGAACCTTTCTTCCTATTTTCTTGGATGCGGCCACCTGGACCAGCATGGCCCGTGAGAGGTGCGCCAGCTGCTGGTTGAGATGGTCCACGTCCCGAGGCCTGAGGTTGGTGACATCAGTGAGGGGAGCCATCACGGTCCTGCAGACAAGGAGGTAATGTTATTGACGTGACAGCAGATACAGGTCGCGTTCAGAACGCTCACAAACCGCCACTCAGATTGACAATACATGAAAATCATATTCTAAAGTAAATAAAAAACATTTAGCGAATAGCTATGAATTTTGTCGGGCAGTTTCAACGAATCAAGATCCAACAGTTGTAAAGCAGCTCTAAGTAACACAACAACTGAGTGCTAATTGGTAGTTACGCGTAAAGGAAGCTTTACGCAATTTTCCTCCAAGTATATTCACACTTTGAATATTAAAAAAATCATCGGTGCATTCTGAATACGCGGCATAAAAATATAGTGTATGTATTTTCATTGACTTCATTCTAATCTGTTAAGTTATCGTCCAGCACGCCTCAGTGGAGCGGGAATGGGCGACGTACGATGTTGGTCAGTAACTACAACAAAGGCACATTTCCTTAGCGGGTGCGGCACTTTCCGGGGAGAAATGGTTTAAGAAATGAAATGCCACAGCTGGTTGCACATCGAATAGTCACAGTCTGGATACAATCTTAATATTTTTTGGTGTCCAATTGCAGTAGAAGAAGTTTGAAAGCTTCAGCATAGTCATGATTCATCGGACACACGTTATTTTAATTTTAATAACAAATAAAAAGCATGGTCAATATCACACTATAACACTATTCATGGCCGTCCATGTTGTACGAGTTTATTGAAGCCGCAACCAAGTAAAAAATGGTGATCGTTAAGACCCCGCTTTACAATAACAAGTAGTTTACCAACCAGAAAGCAATTGATTTAAGGAGTGTTCTCATGTTACCTAATTGACGCCTAATGGCTAGCATTGTTCTCATCACGAAACAAATCGCATGATAACGAAAGAGGATAAACAAACTGATAGGCATTTAATATCAATGGACTTCAGTTGGGTAAATATTTAGATTCTATACGTAATTATATGTCTTTGATCTAGGGAGGAGCAGTGGCCCAGCCATGGGGGACGACCTTAGGGCCACGTCTACACCCCCTTATGCAAACGAAATAGAACATCATTCAAATTTATGAGGAGCACGTGTCACTGGATGCAGATGGCTGCACCACTGGATGCAGGTGGCTGGGCCACTGGATGCAGGTGGCTGGGCCACTGGATGCAGGTGGCTGGGCCACTGGATGCAGGTGGCTGGGCCACTGGATGCAGGTGGCTGGGCCACTGGATGCAGGTGGCTGGGCCACTGGATGCAGATGGCTGCACCACTGGATGCAGGTGGCTGGGCCACTGGATGCAGGTGGCTGGGCCACTGGATGCAGGTGGCTGGGCCACTGGATGCAGGTGTAAGTGTAACATAGTGAGCTCATTGACAGAATAGGCTCATCAGTCTATTAAAAAATGACAGATTTTACGTACTGGTAAAAGTCTTCCCGAGGCACCCACTGTAATATCACCATTCGGGACACATTTCAGCGACGTACACCCTCCTCGGCCACAAACTCAGGAGCCCAGTGTGTTAATTGCAATGTTTGTTGTGTTACACAAACACGGACGCAACCAAGGGAAATAGGATGTGTCTTACATTCGCTGGTTGCCGCTTCGCATGTTTCACTGTAGGTCTGAGGTCGTAAAGGTTCTTTCTGCTCTCCATAGCAATATACCTCATTTGACGAGGTTAACGCCATGTGATCACTTATACCCATTATGTTTCACATGGTTGGCATATTCAATACAAACTATTTTCCTTTCTTGATGAGTACCTTTGATGCCGCACCATTGTTTGTCCGACCAAAAGAAACTGACGCAATGAACCGCTGACAGTTCACCGGTTAGTCAGAAACATCAACGTGGATGAGATAGCAATCAGGATGTTTTGAATCCTGGTGTAGCTACGTTACTAACGAATGCTTCTTTTGTTACTAGTTTGTGTTCGTGCGTAAATGTCGCACGCGTATCCTAACAAAAATGGTGGGATCGTTTTCCAATGTGGCATTCCAACGAAGTCAATTATTTCAACGATGAAAATAGGTCAAAATACGATTCTAAACATCATCATTGTTCGTTTGTATTATCTACAAAACAATAGGTAGTTAATGAATAGGTAGCAGATAGGTAGTTAAATAAACATTCTCATAAGTACCAGAGGAGAGGACAGCAGATAGACAAAACGAAAGGTAACTATGAACAAACCTAACGAGGCTGGAGTGAGAGTTTGTTCAGTGAATTGATGAGACCACAAACGAAGCAATTGTCGAATCTGCTCATCTAATCAAACCTAGGTATATTTTCGACCATACAATGACTGGCTTTCACGTCTGCTGTTCGACAATTGTTTCGAGCGAGGGCTGTTCGAACGGAACCCGTTAAAAGAAATATGTTCATTGTAACTTAACCGAATGTTTAAATCTCAGTGGCCACAGGACGCGAAGGATATCACACAGGAGTGCCCAGGGTCGGTTCTCAGTGGCCAAAGGACGCGAAGGATATCACACAGGAGTGCTCAGGGTCAGTTCTCAGTGGCCGCAGGATGCAAAGGATATCACACAGGAGTGCCCAGGGTCGGTTCTCAGTGGCCACAGGACGCGAAGGATATCACACAGGAGGGCCCAGGGTCGGTTCTCAGTGGCCAAAGGACGCGAAGGATATCACACAGGAGTGCCCAGGGTCGGTTCTCAGTGGCCACAGGACGCGAAGGATATCACACAGGAGTGCCCAGGGTCGGTTCTCA
>SDVV010034091.1:0-11215 GCA_016164225.1 Gammarus roeselii
TAATATTTACAAAAGAAAAACATAGACCAGCGCATCAACAAGCATGTTGTTTCGAGAGGGAGAGAAACAAACTTAACCAGGTGGCTAAAATTAATAATAAAATTATCATGAGTAAAACAAATTAAAAAGTTTAAAAAGTTGGAAGGATACGTATAGCGAAACGTTTCGGCATTGAACTCCCATCATCAGTGGCGATGTTATGCAGATCCAAAGAATATTGGTACTTTTCAATGTATTTTAAAAAGAGGGTTGCGAAAAAAGCGCTGAAGGTAGGATAGGGTACTGGATAGTCCAGAACCTAGTGCCACGATGGAACCGTCACTGGGTCATGCCGTACGGGTGGGGTAAACCACAGGACATCTCACCGGGCGGCAGCATTTCATGGAGGCAAGAAGCGGTGTGAAGAGGTAGACGTGCTTGGCCCAGCATTAATAGTGTCATGTCTAGGCAAGCTTTGCTCTGATTGGTTGGTAGGAACTGTATAAAGTTTAGTGGAGGATTTTTGGATGTTAAGAGACGGTTTTAATTGGAGGATGTGCAAAAACTCGAGCAGGAGTGAATTGAGGCTGCTATGTGATTGGTCAACGACTTCGCAAGGCTTGCTTTTGAAATGATGGTTATGATCCTCTGCGTGCTTACGAGGAATGAAATGTGTTACTGTAGAAAGTGCTTTTCTTGTCCGGCTACAAATTGCTAGATGTTGGTCCAATCTTTCTCGGAACCTCCTTTCGTGCTCCCGACATATGACGCCTGGCAGCTGTCACAAGAGAAACGATAAATTACCCCGGAACGCACATCCGCAGACACCAATTTTTTCGAGCGGAACAACAATCCAATAGTAAAGGATTTTTTTAGAGCTAAATTGAAATTAACTTGGGGTAGAAATCCAAAAGTATGTTGAGTAATTTTGTATAAATAAGAACGGAGTCCAAGCAATAGCAGGGGAAAGCTAGAAAAACTGCTTTTCCTGTTGGCAGTCAGTGTTAGTGAAGGTTTCGACAATATCTCCTCAAGGAACCCTCAGCACATTTTTTTTCGAATACGGCAATGGGGTACCCATCATTGGTGAAAAAATTTCGAAGGAAGTCGAGCCCTTGGTGAAAGGATATGTATGAGGAAGACAGGTAATAGGCTCTGTGCATCAAAGTTTTAATATTGTTCATCTTGTATTTAAGCACGGTATGGGAGAAGAAACTCATGCCCAGTCCTGTGAACGTTGGTTTCCAAATGATGCTGGTATGCATCTTGTTGTTTTGATCTCATGGAACATTGACGTCAAAAAATGGGATAGAGCGGTTTTGTTCCGTCTCAACAGTAAATTTAATGTTTTCATGTTGTATATTCAGGTTAAAGGAAAGATGACGAACTGGTCATGAACATATATTTTATAGAATATGGGTTTGACCTCCGCCGGGCATTGGTCAAGCCAGATAGTTTCGTAGTGACAGAGGAACGCATTAGCCAGAGTAGGACCCAATGATGGGCCCATTTGCACTCCATCACATTGTTGGAATGCTGAATCACCAAAAATGAAAAAAAATGCATGTCAAGACGAGAAGTTTGGTGAGGTTATGGTTCTGGTCATGTTCATTAAATAGACTATGTCAGATGATGTTGAGAGTTTTGTCCAACGGGATGTTTGTGAACAACAACGTCACGTCAAAGCTCGACATGAAGAGAGGGGTATTAGCTGAGAACCTTGTGATTTCATTGAAGAACGTATAGGAATTTTGCAAGGTATAATCGTTAATAGTTAGCGGTTGGAAGATCGGGATAAGGAACTTAGCAAAGGGTAAGTAGGGGTATCGTAAGCCGCCAAGATTGGTCTAAGGGGAGTGTTTTCCTTATGGATTTTTGGGATACCATACATAACGCCAGGCCCAATTAATTGTATTGGGCCTGAGAGATGCTTTTGTTATTGAGAAGTTTCCTTAGAAATCTATTGATTTTGTCTTCGTTACGGAGACACTGTTTAAATTGGGAGACGTCAGAGATTCTTTTAAATTTAGTGTTGTCTGAAAGAATCTAAGTCATTTTCGAGCTGCAGTTCATTCTATTCACGATAACCACTCCCCTGCCCTTATCTGGGCGGGTAACAGTCAAGTCTGTTTTTTTTGGCGAGCTGTTTAAATATGTTGAGATCAGTTTTAGTAAAGACAAGGCTTAATTGGTTTGCTTACTGAATTTGGAGAACGTACGTTGTGCGGCTTGCTTAACTGCTTCAGTAACCGAATTAAAGCCGGCTTCAGGTCTCAGTTGTAGTTTCCTCAAAGATCCTTCTACAACTTCGAAGGGGAGAAAGTGCTTAACAAAATTTGGGCGGTACAACGGCAGAGAGAATTCCAGGCCAAATGCCAATTGGAACCTCTCCCTACTCGACAGGACGTGATTGGACAGATTGATAATTACCTTATCGGGATCACATGGCATAAGCAACGAGGAGGCACCAATACTGAATAGATTCCTAAAAAGGGTGTTATTAATCTGGTCAATATATTTGTTAGGGGAGCGGGAAAGCATGTATCTGAGGCAAATTTTGTCAAACCTGGAGATATTCTGACTAGGCTATCGAGTGAGGTAGAGTTATGGGTTTTCAACTTTTCAATTTCCTTAATTATGTTTTTGATTTCTCGGTCTAAAAGTTTTGTTTGCATGTTCCGATTCAGGTCCGTTGAGCGTAGGGGAATCTCGGAATACTTCAAAACAGAGAAATTCCGATAATACATCAAACGTTTTACAGCATGAAAGGAAGCAAAGATCCTCGATAGACCTGAAGAATCTTTTATTGTTTCTCTCATAGAAGCGGAAAGGTTTCAGGCACGGGTGGCCATATCTAAGCAGGATGATATTTGCAATGCTGTGGTTCGATGGGAACCTAATTTTCAATAGAAAAATGTAGACCAGCGCTTCAACAAGCATGTCGTTTTGAGAGGGAGAGAAACGAACTTGACAAGGGGGGTGAAAATGAATATTAAAATTAGAAGGAGTAAAAGAAATCTAAAAGTTTAAAAATTTGGAAGGATACGTATGATAAAAAACGTTTCGGGATTGAACTCCCATCATCAGTTGCGATGTTTTAAAGGGCCAAAGAACATTGGTACTTTTCATTGTATTTTAAAAAGAGGGTTGCAAAGAAGCGCTGAAGGTATGATAGGGTACCGGATAGTAAAGAAACTAGTGATGGAACCGACCAGCAGCATTTCATGGAGTCGAGAAACGGTGTGAGGGGGTAGACATGTTTGGTCCAGTGTTGTAAATTATATTAGAATAAGGAAAACAAACGAACACGAGTGCTCATGTCGAGTGTTTCCTTTGAAAGAAGTGAAAGAAGAGTGGGGGTTTAGTCAACGAGGCTTTAAAAATTCACGCACACATACAGAAAAAGGAGGGTTGTATGGACAGAAAGGAGAAGGACCACCACTACTCGCACCCCTACCTACTACAACTACCCCACTCCTATCACGGGCATTTCAGCAAAGGAGAAGAAAAGGTCGGGAGTCAAGTTGACTTGCTCATGAACGGGGCGAACAAGTAGCGAAGGGAAAAATTTAGGTTTCAGGCGGTCGCATCTCAGACGGTCGAGCAGAGACGGCCACGCCCATACGCTCAGCGGACTCACACTTTTCCTCGAGCGCATGCTTGTCGGCTTGCCCCAAGAGGTTGGGTCAGATGGACTCCAACTAGGTATTGAAAATACTTCCAGAGGAGCATATGGGAATTAAATTTCGACAAGTATGTGCACATTTAGGAGAGCAGCACACCCAGTTGCCCGAGTAGTGGTCCTCCCCCATGTGCTAAGAAGATTTTGTCTTCTGTACGCACGAGGTTTCTTGAAGGCTGTCGCACTTTCAGGTGAGACGTCGGAGTGACATCTCCTAGGCTAGGGATAGATCTGCCCTTGGCTGATCTAGATTCTAGGTCGGAATTTTCAAAAATGTCGTGAAATTTTAATAAGTGCAAATTTTGGAGAGCCCCACTCACAGTTTCCTGAGAGTGGTTCTCCCTAGTGTTCAGTAGAGTTAGTCTCTGAACACGTGTGCTTGACGTTGCTGCACCAGGTCCCCCCCGAATCTGTGCTACAGAAGAGAAGGCGGTTATTTATCCACGTTGTATAAGGGAATAAATTTCAAGATGAGATGTCTGAGGAGCATCTCCAGGGATTAGTTTGCACGGGTGCTATAGATTCAATATGCTTCAGGTGAGATGCCCAAGGGACATCTCTAAGAATATTTCATATTTCATGTGATATGCTAGAGGGACATTTAACAAATATTATTTCAGTAGGTAACCGGTGCGTGCTGCCAAGCGAAGGCTGCACGAGAAATTAGAACGGACATCTGGAGAAAATGGGTTAGTAGGTGAGCGTCTCTCTGCGCCATGCTGCAACGGGGTCACTCCCGTATCTGTACTTCAGGAGAGAAAAAAGACGGTTAGTTCATTCAGAATGTACAGATGGGTCAATTTAAAGGTGAGATGCCGAAGGGGCCGATGCTTTAAGTGCACTATTTTATAATTTCAAGATAAGATGCCAGAAGGACATCTTCAAGATCTATATATATTTCAACTGAGGTGCCTGAGAGGCTTTATATATTTTAAGTGAGATGCCAGAGGGACATTTGCAAGAGATGTAACCGGCGCTGGTATTACAATTTAGAAACAAAATGTAAGAGAGAGTAACATCGGGTCGACAGTGTCATTCCATAGGAAGGTACTCACTGATTCAACAAATGGATGTTTTTTTTTATCCCCATTTCTCTCTTTTCTCCTCTCCCCCGACAGGGAGGGTAGCAAAGTAAGAATTAAATACCATTGCGTCGGCAACGTTTCTCCGCAGGAGGACACTCATTGCTTAACAATGGATGATATCTGTCTAATCTACGTTGTACCGTAGAGTTGAGCAAGTTCTCCTCATGATGCAGTTTCGATATTCAACGGGTATCCTCCACTGCCAGAGGCAACGAATATCCTCACACGGAGGAATCCCGCCGACACGATGCATCTCTCCCCTCAATCCTCCACCTTCCCTGTGGGAGAGGATGGAAAGGAGGGGTGTGGTGGTGAATGCTGACACCGTACCACATATAAATAATAAAAATAAAGAGTAAAGATATATGTTATATATGGTATCTCTCCAAATCTTTGCCGCCGCATCGAGTTGAGCAAGAGTCCTCTTAGGCGGTGTTGATTTTCCGGATAACATGGTCCCTGCATCTGCTTATCCCGTTAGGACAGCAGACGGCCTCGTAGGCTAGCGGGATGGGTGAATGCGAGTACCGTTCCGGGCTCACATCCTGTACCGGTGGCCCCGGCGTCGGCTTAGGGGTGGATGCGAGTCGCCGTTACACCTCTCACCCAGTGGGTTCCTAGAATGATCGTTCTCGATATATTATCAGTCGCTGTATTTGCAATGCAGTAATATCAGTACTTGTAATTGCAATGTTAATGTTATGAAGCGTTCCGTTCCGATATGGAGCTTTCCAGTCGCTAGATTTGATCAGCAATAGCAATCATTACATTTCTACTGATAATGAAATTATGAGTAATAATTAACAGCTGCTATTACCAGCGACATCCTATTATTGTTACTAGTAATAGATTCATTAGTAGAAATAGCTTGGATTGTGAAGAGTGCCATGTCATGCTCCTTCATTATATCACTGGTTCGCAATTTTGGCTATCTCTCCCCATTTTTCTTATTTCTTTCCTCTGCCACAGGGAGGGTATATAAGTGCAAAGAAAAATATCATCGCGTCTGCAAGATTCCTTCGTAGGGAGATATTCGTTTCCGTCATCAATGGATGATACCCGTTCAATCTAGACCGTATCACAGAGTTGAGCAGGAGCTCCCCTCTTGGTGCGGGTTCGACTTACGTATATCATGGGTTGTGGTGGTGAATACTGGCACCGTACCCCTTAAGAATAATAAAAATAAAGAGTAAAAAAATGTATTTGGTATCCCTCCAGGTCTTCACCGCCGCATCGAGTTGAGCAAGACCTCCTCTTAAGCGGTGTCGCTTTCCAAAATACCATAGTCTCTGCATCTGCTTGTCCCGTTAGGACAACAGACGGCCTCGTAGGCTAGCGGAATGGGTGACTGCGAGTACCGTTACGGGCTCACACCCAGTACCGGTGGCCTTGACGTGGGTTTAGGGGTTGATAAAAGTCGCCGTAACACCTCTCGCCCGGTTTGACAGCTCCTGGTAAATCGTGTCGTTCTCACGTTAAACGAGTCACGTAGCCCAGTGCTTATCAAGCGCGTTTTTGAACGGATTCACGGATTCAGAGCCAATTATAGCAGCCGGTAAGTTGTTCCAGACCCGGGAAATTGAGATCGGGAAAAAGTGTTGCTCTATAGTTGTAGCAAAACGTTCTTCCACAAGTTTGCCCCGTTGTTTCTTGTACGAATATTGTGGTGCCTGTCAAAGAGGCCAACATGACTCACGTCGTTGAATCTCTTCAGGTATTTGAAGCTTTCAATGAGCTGGCCTCTCAGTCTTCGTTGCTCAAGGGTGATGAGGCCAGGCTCTTTAAAGCCTATCCTTGTGGCTGTGGTGGCGTAGCTGCGGGATGAGCTTAGTTGCACGATGTTGGATTCGTTTTAGTTTGGCTATGCTCCCCCTCATGTTTAGAGACCAAAATTGGACTACATGCTCGAGGTGGGGACAGCGAGAGACGTGTACAACGGCATGTCCTTCGTTTGCAGAGGAAGTTACGAGAGATGTACCCAAGGTAACGGTTAGCTATCTTGTATTTTTCTTCGACCTGTCTCTCTGCTGGTCAACAGTTGCAAGATCCCCTCCTGCCATCGTGCAGTTGAAGTTGGCATTGCGACATCCTATGTGCATAACTGTACATTTTGCAACTTTGAAGGGCATCGCCACGCTTCCGACCATTGGACGAGTTTTTCGAGATCTTGTTTAATCTGAGCTGTATCTCTTTCTCCATGCTGCATGGCAGAGCTTTGTGTCGTCGGCAAATTTCGATACCTTGCACAAAATCCCCGCATTTATTTCGTTTACATAGATGACGAAGAGGATTGGACCCAGGACACTGCCCTGGGTCTTATCCTAGTGTCATGTTAGGCAAGCTTTCCTCTGATTGTTTGGTAGGGACTGTATAAAGTGTAGTGGAGGATTGTTGGATGTTAAGGGACGGTTTCAATTGGAGGATGTATAAGAACTCGAGCAGGAGTAATTTAAGGCTGTTATATGATTGGTCAATGACTTTGAAATGCTTGCTTTTAAATGGGTGGTTATGATCATCTGCGTGCGTACAAGGAATGGAATGTGTTACTGTATAAAGTGGTCTTCCTGTCCAACTAGAAAATTTTTAGATGCTGGTCCACTCTTTCACGGAACCTCCTTGCCATGCTCCCGGCGTATGATGCCTGGCAGCTGTCACAAGCAAAACAATAAATTATGACGGAACGCACATCCGGAGACACCAAATCTTTCGAGAGGAACAACAATCCAATAATGAGAGAATTTTTTGGAGCTAAATTGAACTTAACTAGAGCGTAGAAATCCGAAAGTGTGTTAGGTAATTTAATATAAATAGGAACTGAGTCCGAGCCATGGTAAGGGAAAGCTAGAAAAACAGCTTTCATGTTGGCAGTCAGTGTTGGGGGAGGTTCCGAGAATATCTCCTCAAGAAACCCTCGGCACAGTTTTTCGAATAGGGCAATGGGGTTACCATTATTGAAGAAAAAAACTTCAAATGAAGTCGAGCTCTCGATAAAAGGATAAGTATGAGGAAGACAGGTGGTAGGTTCTGTGAATCAAGGTTTTAATAGTGTTCATCATGTATGTAAGCGATGCAAGGGAGAAGAAACTCGTGCCCAGTCCTGTGAACGTTGGTTTCCTAGAGATGCTGGTATGCATCTTGTTGTTTTGTTCTCCTGAAACATCGACGTCAAGAAATGAGATAGAGCGGTTCTGTTCCGTTTCAACAGTAAATTTAATGTTTTCATGTTGTATATTGAGTTAATCAAAATAATTCCCAGCATGGGATTGGGCAGCGAAGATGACGAAAGTGTCATCGGCATTTATTTTATAGAATATTGTTTTGAACTCGGCCGGGCGTTGGTCAAACTAGACAGTTTCGCAGTAACAAAAGAACGCATTGGCCAGAGTATGGCCCAATGGGAAGCCCATTTGCACTCCATCACTTTGTTAGAATGCGAATCACCGGTAGTGAGAAAAGATTCTTAGCATGTCAAGTTGATAAGCTCATATGCATTAAATAGACTATGACATATGATGTTGAAGGTTTCGTCCTACGGGATGTTAGTGAACAACGACGTCACGTCAAAGCGCGACATGAAGAGCGGAGTATTAGCTGAAAACCTTGTGATTTCATTATAGAACGTATAGGAATTTTGCAAGGTACAATCGTTAATAGTAAGCGGTTGAAGAATCGTGATAAGGAGCTTAGCAAGAGGGAGGGGGGGGGGGGGGGGGGGGGGGGGGGGGGGGGGGGGGGGGGGTATCGTAAGCCGCACAGATCGGTCTAAGTGGAGTGTCCTCTCCATGGATTTTTGGGAGACCATACATATCGCCAGGATTGGAACCGCTTGAAAATAATTCATTGTATTGGGCCTGGGAGATGCTTTTGTTATTGAGAAGTTTTCTCAAAAATCGATTGATTTTGTCCTCATTACCGAGACACTGTTTAAATTAGGAGAGGTCGGAGATTCTTTTAAATTTAGCTGTAGTCCACTCTATTCATGATAACCACTCCCCTGCCCTTACCTGGATGGGTTACAATCAAGACTGTTTTTTGACGAGCTGTTTAAGTATGTCGAGATCAGTTTTAGTAAAGATAGGGATAAATTGGTGTTGCTTACTGAACTTAGAGAACGTCTGTTGTGCGGCTTGTTTAACTACATCAGTAACCGAATTGAAATCGGCTTCAGGTCTCAGTTGTAGTTTCCTCAAGGAACCTACTACAACTTCGAAGGGTAGAAAGTGCTCAACAAAATTGGGGTGGTACAACGGCATAGAGAATTCCAGGCCAAAGGCCAATAAGAACCTCTCCCTACTCAACAGAACGTGATTGGACAGATTGATAATTACCTTATCGGGATCTCATGGCCTAAGCAACGAGGAGGCACCAATGCTGGATAGTTTCCTATAATGGTTGTTTTTAATCTAGTCAATATATATGTTGGATGATCGTGAAACCATGTCTCTGATGGCAAATTTTGTAAAAATAGAGATTTTCTGATTTGGTTATCGAGTGAGGTAGAGTTAAGGTTTTTCAATCTTACAATTTCCTTAATTTTGTTTATGATTTCTCGGTCCAAAAGTTTTGTTTGTATGTTCCGATACAGGTACGTGAAGAGTAGGGAATCTCGGTATAATATAAAACGAAAAATTTCGGGAACACATAATACGTTTGACAGCATGAAAGGAAGTGAAGATCCTCGATCGACTCGTAGAACCTTTATTGTTTCTCTCATAGAGGTGAGGCAGTTTCAGGCATATATCCCCTTTTTTCAGGATGATATTTGCAATGCTGTGGTTCGATGGGAACCTAATTTTTAATAGAAATGGTAGACCAGCGCTTCGACAAGCATGATGTTTCGAGAGGGAGAGAAACAAACTTAACCAGGTGGCTAAAATTAATATTAAAATTAGATGAGTAAAACAAATGAAAAAGTTTAAAAAATTGGCAGGATGCGTATAGCGAAACGTTTCGGCATTGAACTCCCATCATCAGTTGCGATGTTTTAAAGTGCCAAAGAATATTGGTGCTTTTCAATGTATTCCAAAAAGAAGGTTGCGAAACACGCTGCTGGTAGGATATAGTACTGGATAGTCCAGAACCTAGTGCCACGATGGAATCGTCACTGGGTCATGCCGTATGAGCGGGGTAAACAACAGGACATCTCACCGGGCGGCATGTTTCAAGAAATCAAAACAACAAGATTCATACCAGCATCTTTTGGAAACCAACGTTAAAAGGACTGGGCATGAGTTTCTTCTCCCATACCCGCTTATGTATATACAAGATGAAAGATTGAAACCTTGATTCACAGAGCCTACCACCAGTCTTCCTCATACATATCCTTTCACCAAGAGCTCAACTTCCTTCGATAGCTTTTTCACCAATAATGGGTACCACATTGCCGTATTCGAAAAAACTGTGCTGAGGGTTTCTTGAGGAGATATTTTCAAAACCTTACTTAACACTGATCGCCAACAAGAAAATCAGTTTTTTCTAGTTTTCCCCTACTATTGCTTGGACTTAGTTCCTATTTATACAAAACTACTTACCACACTTTTGGATTTCTACCACAAAGTTAAGTTCAATTTAGCTCAAAAAAAGCATTTACTATTACATTGTGGTTCCGCTCGAAATATTTCTTGTCTCCGGATGTGCGTTTCGACATAATTTAGTGTTTCTCTTGTGACATCTGCCAGGCATCACATGTCGGGAGCACGGACAGAAGGTTCCGTGAAATCGTGGACCCACTTCAAAACAATTTGAAGCCGGAAAGGAAAACCACTTCCTACAGTACTACACTCCATTCCTCGTAAGCACGCAGAGGATCATAACCACCTATTCATAAGCAAGCATTTCAAAGTCATTGACCAATCACATAGCAGCCTCAACTTACTCCTCTTCGAGTCCTTGCACATCCTCCAATTGAAACCATCCCTCAACATCCAACAATCCTCCAATAAACTTTATACAGTTTCTACCAACCGATCTGGGCAAAGCTTGCATAGACATGACACTATTAATGCTGTGCCAAACACGTTTACCCCCTCACACCGTTTCTCGCCTCCATGAAATGCTGCCGCCTAGGTGAGTTGTGTTGTGGTTTACCCCGTCCTTACGGCATGACCCAGTGACGGTTCCATCGTGGCACTACGTTCTGGACCATTCAGTACCCTATCCTAACTCCATCGTTTTTTCGCTACGTTATTTTTAAAATACATTGAAAAGAACCAATGCTCTTTGGCATTTTAAAGCATCGCAACTGATGATGGGAGTTCAATCCCGAAATGTTTCGTCATACGTATCCTTCCAACTTGTTAAACATTTTTTTTTACTCTTTCCAATTTTAATATTAATTCTAGCCCCTTGTTAAGCTTGTTTCTCTCCCTTTCGAAACAACATGCTTGTTAAGCGCTGGTCAACCTTTTTCTATGAAAAATTAGCTTCCCAACGAGCCACAGCATTGCAAATATAAATAAATAAATACACA
>SDVV010034092.1:0-11215 GCA_016164225.1 Gammarus roeselii
GCTTTTACTGCAAAGTAAATGGCCACCCTACGGGACACAAAGACTGCCCTCAGGACAAGACTGAGAGAGAGATCCTGCAATACCAAACTGAGCACAAAGTCGGGCGACGAGAGGCTGCGGCCGCGATTCGCTCCCCCCAGGCTGATCCTCCCACCCAGGAGAGAAGATCAGCATCATTCCCTACCCACTTCCTCATAACGCTTGTAGATAGCGGTACAAACAAAGTTGTTCCCTCGATGAACCCACTCGCCATGATGAAGTCACTCTCCAAACAACTAGGAGGCAGACCGATAAACATAAACCGACAGGGAAAGAAGTATCTGGCCCACGTCGTAAATATCGAGCAAAGTAACGCTATACAAAGGATTAACAGAATAGACAAACACACAGTAACTGTCGAAATACATCCGTTAGTCAATGCTACAAGACGAATTATATACACTTGCAACTGCACTCCCAAAACTGACTTGAGTGCTTTTGCAGCGGGTATAGCAAAGGATTACGGCGTCACCAACGTTTCCTTAGCAAAATGGATCAAACCACGAAACATCCACACCACTACGTACCAAATCACTTTCCCAAGACGTGACACACCGGAATTCATAGAAATCCCAGGCGAACAGGGTAAAACAAAAACTTGCCCAGTGGCGACATGGCCTGCAATGTGCAAAAAATGCCTGGAATACGACCACGTCATCAAATACTGCAAACCAAACATACCCCAAAGCTGATAGAGGGGCGCCAGCGAGCATGACCAAAAAGACTGCACAGTCCACCAACCTAACTGCTACCACTGCTCATGCCTCCATGAGGCAGGCGACTGCGACTGCCCAAAGCAGATGGACCAAAAAGCAATGACAATCATACAAAATGACCGCAGAGTCACACGAAAATAAGCCATCCAAATCTTTTATGACGCAAACCCAAACTACAGTAATTTAAATTACGTCAAAGCTGTTAAATCTACAACTAAATCTACCCCAACAGACAATATTCGCGTAAAGTGAACACAAACTACTACCATGACCCCAAAATCCTTCTCCAGTACTAACAATACCACAACCAGCCCAGCGACCGCCCTCGTAATAGCAACGAATCCACCAGTGCCCAGGCGACACAGTCACCTACTCTATCCCTCAATATGTCATACACCGTCGCGAAGGTTACAATAATGTAACTGCACACGGCGGAGTGGCACTTATGATCCATCAAAGCATACCTCACCACCTCCTCCTTCTGAGAACAGAACTCCAAGCTGTCACAATGAAGATATGTATCTCAAGACCTATTGCGGTGGTATCTATCTACTCGTCACGTAACCACGACCTCACGGAGGCACTAATGACCGATCTGCTTAACCAACTGTATCATCCTGTACTCCTCCTTGGAGACTTCAACAGCTACCACGAAGTGTGGGATGCGTAAGAACAGACCCCAGAGGAGTGATAATGGCCAACACCATAGACACTCACAACCTGGTCCTTCTTAACGACGGACAACCCACGCGGATCACTCTCGAAAGTGAAACCGTCATCGATTTATCAACCTGTTCCTCTACTTTAGCTCCCTAACTCGTTTGGAGAGTCCTGTCTTCAACACATGACAGTGATCATAACCCAGTGATCATATCGCTCCTTACTAACCGACCAAACAATTCTAACGCCCAAGAACTTCAATTCAACTACCGGAAAGCCAGCTGGGAGGAATACTCGACACATGTCGCATGGGACGATGTGGAGGGCCTTCCCGAAGACATTTCAGAGCACGACCTTATCATACATCTATACGAAAAATTTCTAAGTGCAGCTATTGCATGCATTCCCCAATATGTACCCTCATCCTTTTTCCCAGAACCTTGGTGGTGCCCAGAGGTACAAGAAGCAAGGGATCGGCGCGATCGGATGTGCGAGGCCTTCCGCCGCGCACGTTCCCCCAGGAACCGAGTAACCTGGAAAAGGGAAGCTGCCGTGTTCCGCAAACTTAGCGTGGAGAAGAAGCGAGAAAGCTGGACCCAACTAGTTAATACAATCAATCGAAACACCCCTCTTTCCCAAGTGTGGGGAAAAATCAGACGTATCCAAGGTCGCCCCGAGCGACCTATCCACATACTGTCGGCCGGAGACACTGTCTATTCTTCATACGCAGACATCGCGGACAAACTAGCTCAAACTTTCAGTCAAATATCACAATCAACAAATTATACGGCTTCTTTCCAACAGGAAAAGATCTTAAGAGAAAGTAAGCATATCGACTTCACTTCCACAAATGAAGAATTCTACAACAAACCTTTCTCCATCCATGAACTACAATATGCAATTGACCACACTCGTGAAACCTCACCCGGGCCGGATCGAGTGCACATCAACATGATCAAACACCTTCCTGACAACGTTCTCCAGCACCTACTAAATGTGTTCAATACGTTTTATTCAAATTCATTCTTTCCCAACCAATGGCGGGAATCCGTAATTATCCCGATACCCAAACCTGGAAAATGTCACAGCGACCCACATAACTATCGTCCCATTGCCCTAACTAGCGTCCTATGTAAGACTATGGAAAGAATGATAAACTCACGCCTAGTCGACTACTTTGAAATGCATGCAAGCCTTAACAACATCCAGTGCGGTGGCCGTAAGCGCCACTCCACAACGGATCACCTCGTACGACTAGAATCAGACATTGGACAGGCCTTCGTCCGAAGAGAACATGTAGTTTCCATATTTTTCGACGTTGAAAAAGCATACGAAACTACGCGGAAATACGGGATCATGAAGGATCTCCACCGTAAAGGTTTGAGAGGTCGGCTACCACTTTTCATCGACCAATTTCTACAAAATCGCACCTTCAGGGTCAAGGTTGGCGACACTCGGTCTCCGTCATATCCGCAAGAAATGGGCGTCTCCCAGGGAAGCATCCTCAGTGTCAATCTCTTTGTCCTCAAAATCGATCAGTTAGCCGACATTCTTCCCAGAGACGGAAGAGTGCTCTCATCGCTATACGTGGACGACCTACAAATAAGCTACAGACACCCCAGCCTCATAACAATTCGACATGAACTCCAGAAGTGCCTAAGCCTAGTCGGGAACTAGGCTTCCCTAAGCGGATTCAGATTCTCGCCCTCTAAAACTAAAAGCATGCACTTTACCCTCGTGCCCGGTTTACACCTGAAACCAGCCCTAACGCTGCACAACACACCTTTAGCATACGAAGAAGCGATCAATTTCCTAGGTCTTACGTGGGACCATAAACTCACGTGGCGACCCTACATTGCAGCCCTGGCGACTCGCTGCAAAAGGTCGCCAGGACTTATCCAATCGATATCATCCCTGAAGTTTGGTGCCGACATGGACACCGGAATGACGCTGTTTAGAGCAATAATAATATCGCGCATAGACTACGGAGCCGTTGTCTACGAATCTGCAGCTAAAACTACTCTTGACCCTCTCTCGACCATCGCAAACAATGCTCTGCGTATCACAGCCGGGGTGTTCCGCTCCACTCCAATCGAATCACTTTACGTGCTCGCTAACGAACTTCCACTTCCGCTTCGGCGCGACAAACTTTCACTACAATACTATTTCAAGACTAGAAGTCTAATCAACAACCCAGCAATCGCTTTCGGAAAACACACCGGACTATACGAAGCTGTCTAAACCTCAAACACCTGTGCAAATGAGGTGGTCTCCACCCCATTACGAACAGAAATAACAACACATTTTACAAAGATACGCATTAAGTCTATGTTCTCTCGTACGCGCTAGTACGCGAATATGCCACAACTGAAATATATACAGACTTCATTTTGACATGACTAATATTTTCGCAAGCGAGGCCGTGCGAACTTACCTGAATCAATGACGGTCGCGCCCAATGGCGGAGCCTATTATGACTCACGTTGAGGTTCTGGTTGAGGTGGAGCCCAAGTCAAATTAAATCAAATTCATGTAAGACTCAGACGAAACGAATCCTCGCCTCCAATCATTTAGAACTTCAAGGAGTAACATGTCCGCATGCTAGTGTACAGGTATCATCGTTGAGACTGGTACAAGGTTTACGGCAACACGGACAAAGCCAGCTCCGACAGCAACGCAACACAATGTTTACAGGTACGCGATCTAGTTAAGTAGAGGCACAATTTGTTTATTCAGGATGATAAAGACTCAGACGAAACGAATCCCCGCCTCCAACCGCTCAGAACTCCATGAAAATATGCACGCGCGCTAGAGCGCACAGATAGTATCGTCGAAATTGGTACACGGTCTATGGTTTCACGGATTAGAGCAACTCCAACCGCACCGCTTCACAAGGTTTTATAGCTACGCAGTCCAGGTCAGCCCCAGAAACTACATATGGTCCGTGCACGCGCGAGCGAACACCGACTGAAGAAAAAACACCTATTTGCAAAATCACAAACAAGAACTCCCGCACAAATACAGCAACATTATTCTACATGACAAAATTGTGGATCATGAAGAAGAAAGTAAGGGCAGGTTTGTCATGGGCAGAAAAACTTTTCGAATTATTGATTTCCACTTATTATTTAAGGGTATAGGGTAGGGGGATGCATAGGTCTCTTGGGTCCCAAAAGAGCCCGATGAGTCCCAGAGGGTAACCCAAGTCCCCCGGGTCTTCCCGAGACCCCCCGTTTCAGCTCATTTCGGCATGTCTCGAATCATTCCGGCCAGTCTCGGCTCGTCGCGACCAACTCGACTTGTCTCAACATGTTTCGACTGATCTCGACGCACCTCGACCAGCCTTGACGCGACCCTTGTTCTCTGTGTCAATTTTCCGCGGACTGCAATAATAATTGTTATATTCAAGCATTTCACATACATACGTTTTTCTGTGTATGGGTTTTAAAGCGTGGGGAGAGGGAAGTAGGGGTCCCAGGGAACAGTAGGGCCTTAAGCGGGGCCCAAAGTTTCTCAAGGGGGTCCCAAAGGGTCTCAAGGGTGTCCCAAAGCACCCCAGAATGGTCCAAGTGGGTCCCTCCAAATCCTCCTGGTCTCCCAAGTCCCCAGAGTCCCGCGGGCACACGAGTACCCTCCCTTCCCGGGTCCCCTAGTCTCAACCAGCCTCGGTTCGTCTCGACTCGTCGCCTCGCCAGTCGATTTGCCTCCACTCGCCTCAATCTGCCTCGACTCGCCTCGTCCCCTCCACTCACAGTGCCAGTCAAGATTTTCACTCTCTAAGATCAATATCAACATTATTTCACCATTTAGCCATCAAAACGTCTAGCTGTGCTCGGACATCTATTAGGCGCCCGGGAGAGCGCAAATTCTCCCACCGTAGGTTGGACTAGACTAACTAACAAACAGCATAGTGCACCTAGAACCCCTAATCTAATCAGAAATTGATCATCATGAAAAAGGGCACAGATAAATAATAGGACCTACGAAAAAGAAAGAATACAGATATTAGGCCGCACCCCCCAGAAAGGGGGGGCCGACGGCAAAGCGCACCTCACACCCTCATACGCTCACACAACTTAGCTCTTTTGTGCTAAAGGGCCCGGCCGGTACCTCCGCAACATAAGCTCTGGGTCACGAGTGCAGTCCAAGGATCCTTTGTCAGCAGCAGAGCCCGACAGTTTTCACTGGTGTACCCCCGCCGTGCCAAAATAGCCGGGCCCCTCCCCCACTCACGACCATCCCGACAGCGGGATGCCAAAGACGGGAAAGCACATCAGAGCAGCGTCAAAATCAACCATTCACAACCATTCTCCACTCACACCTGTTCATTATACGCTTTCTCGCCACCTCCACATTCATGTCTTTCCTTCCTAACGCCTGCTTCACACCATCCATCCACCCAAACTTCGGTCTACCTCATGGCCTGCGACCACTCGCCTCAGCATTCATCACCCTTTTCACCAATCTCCCTTCATTTATCCTCTCCATGTGCCCGAACCATCTCAGAACACGCGAATCCACTCTGTCCTCCAACTTCTTTACCATCCCTGTTCTGATTCGAACCACGTCGTTGGTGATCCGGCCTCTCAGCGTTACTCCAGCCATGCTCTGCAAACATTTCATCTCAAAAATATTCAACCTTCTTATCTCATCTGCTCTCACCCCCCTCCCCAAATCTCAGCTCCGTAGAGCAAAGCTCTCTCTTCGCTTCCATCCCGAACGTCCTACAGCTCATTACACTCTTTAGTGCACCTAACACTTTACATCCCTCCTTCACTCCAGTTTCCCCTAGTTCAGTTATTTCCACATGGGAACTTAGATACTTAAAACAATGAACTTCCTCCAAGAGCTCTCCATTAAGGGTGACACTAATTTTGCTCGCATCGACAGTCCTCGAGCATCTTATTACTTTATTCTTACCCACGTTCACTCAAAGCTTCCTCCTCTCACACACTCTACCAAACTCAGACACTAGCCTACATAGCTTCTCCTCTGAATTCGCAACCAGGGCCGTATCATCAGCAAATAGCAACTGGCTCAACTGCCAATTCGCTTCCAACAGTTCCAAGCCACGACCCAGCATACTCGCGTTCACCTCCCTGACCACTCCATCCATCCATGCTCGGCTGCCTGCTTGTGTGAACCTCACAAGTCTTTCTCCTAAAACTGGCATCCGAGCAGCACCACCCACAGCAACAATATCAGCCTCTTTGTCATCCTCGACATTCAACAAATCATCAAAATACTCGGCCCACCTCTTCCGTACATCATTACTTTCCAACAACAACTAGCCATTTTTATTTTTCACCACTTTCTCCTTCTCGATCTCTTCCTTTCTCACACTCTTCACCTCTTTCCAGAACATCTTTTTGGGTTCTCCTCAAAATTCTGGTACAACCGTCTGCCCCACCGGGCATCAGCATCCCCTTTGGCTCTCCTCACCACCTAGCTTCTCCTCTCTTTGTAGCTTTCATAAGCCACCACCGACTTCGCCTGCAACCACTCCTCTTTTCCGTGCCACCGCCAGTTTGCCCTCCTCGTTCCACTCGCAACCTTTCCTTCTGCACCCGCCCACACGGCGCGCACCACATACTTTCTTCGCACATCTCAGCAACGCATCCCTTAACGCCTCCCATTCTTCCTCTACATCTCTCAGGTCCTGCCCTCTCACGTTATATTCTTTCCTCAACGCCTGCTGAAACTCCTCGGCTCTACTTCTTACATTCAGTCCACTCACTTTCACTACTTCTCTTCCTCCTCCCACTCGTTTGTTGCCCTTCCACTTCTACTCCACTCTTAATCTACCTTCCACCAGCAGATGGTCAGACACTACTCCACCCTCCCCTCTCAACACCCGCACATCCAACAGCCTCCCCACCACTCTCTTCGATATGAGCACAAAATCCATCAGTGCACTCTCCACCACTGCACCATGGGCCATCCTTACCCATGTGTACTTGTGGATATCTCGCTTCTTGAACAAACTGCTCCCATACACAGACCTGTCAGGCTTTCTCCACTGTCATTTCTACCGGGAACGCCATACCTTTCTATCACATTCTCGACCACTAGATCTACATCATTAAGGGGGTTTATTACCACTGGTGCTCTGAATTTGATTTGATCTTCAGTTCCACCAGAGCCTCAACGCGAGTCATAATAGGCTCCCCCGTAGGGCTCGATGATCATGGATTCCAGTAGGCTTGCACGCCTCAATGTGCGAGAAAAAACAATGCCTTTAAAGTTAGAAAAATGTGAACATTTTAACAATGACAGACGCACGCAGGTGCGCCAAAAGAAAACGCTTAGACGAAACGGACCTCCGCTTCCAATCATTTAGAACTTTAGGAGTAATATATACGTATGCTAGTGCGTACAGGTAGCATTGTCGAGACTAGTACAAGGTTTACGGCTACACGGACAAAGTCAGCTCCGACAGCAACGCAACAGTATTTACAGCTATGCGGTCTAGTTAGGTAGAGGTACAATTTAGTTTTTCAGTCAAGATAATGACTCCGACGAAACGAATACCCGCCTCCAATAACTCAGAACTACAAGAGTATTATGTACGCGCGCCAGTGCGCGCAGATAGTATCATCGAAATTGGTACAAGGTCTATAGCTTCACAGATTAGATCAACTCCAACCACAACGCGTCACAGGGTTTATAGCTAAGCAATCCAGGTCAAACCCAGAAACTACACATGGTCCGTGCACGCGCGAGCGAGCATAGACTGAAGAAAAAACACCTATTCACGAATCACAAACAGAAACTCCCGCACAAATTCGCTAGATTAGAGTGACAAGGCTTTCTAGTGCGCTGGAGTCATCGTCTTGCTGGCGCCGAATGTCAAATCAGCAAACAGTGCTGCATCGTGTTAGTCTTTTTTTTATTCTTCTTGTAATGTTCGAGTTAGGTTTACTACTGTGCGAAGTCCAAGTCCTTTACGCGGCGAACGTCTATGGTTTGTACAAGTGCCACAGGAGGTACAGGAACTCCTACGGTGCTGATGCCATATGGTCCCAGCCCTCCCCGGATGGCAGTAAGGAGGTATAGCACTCTACCTACCCTGCTTCAGAGACCCAAGGATTCCCAATAGTCCTTAAGGTGCCGGGCTACACGCTCCAACACCTGTTGAGGGGGAAGATGAAGAAGAGACAGAAAACGGGGACCTCATGCATAAGATCTACACTAGGTGTAGGAAATTTCACTCATGAGAACAGCAAGAATGGAAAGAAGAAGGAACAGTCGTAGAAAAAGGTTGCATGAAAGAAAGAGCGCAACTTAGCTGTTATTTGCCACCCGAAAGGAGAATAGTTAGAACCGTATGTGTATGTTTGAGTGTGCGTGTCTGTGTATGTGTGTGTTTGTGTGCAACGACTATTAGGAGAGTTGATAAGAAGCAATCTGAGACAAGTTGAAGGACATTTGAACTAAACGTAAGATGTAAATAAGGTAAATAAAAGGTAAGTAAATCATGAAGGGGGAGAAAATGAGAGATAGTGAAGGGTGAAGAAGAGGAGAGGTTCTGAAGGGAAATAAGGGTGTTCACCCCCCCGGTTGGGCCGTGACTCCATGCGGCCCGTGAACCAAACAGATGCCTAGTGGCGGCATAAATTCTCTATTATATATTATACATGACCAAATTGTGGATCGTGAAGAAAGTAGGCGCAGGTTCGTCACGGGCACACGGGCAGAAAAACTGCTCGGATTATTGATTTTGCACTCATAGTTTAAGGGGATAGGGTGGGGGGGGCAGAGGTCCCATAAGTCCCAATAGAGCACGACGAATGCCGGAGGGTAACCCAAGTCCCCCGGGTCTTCCCGAGCTCCCCGGGTCCCTCGAGACCCCTCGTCTCAGCTCATCTCGGCTTGTCTCGAATCATTTCGACCAGTCTCGACTCGTCGCGACCAACTCGACTCGCCTCAACATGTTACGACTGATCTCAAGACACCTCGACCAACCTAGACGCCGCTCTCCCCCTCTGCGCTAGTGATCATGTGGACTGTAATAACAAAATTTTTCACCCAAGCATTTTAGGGTGGGAGTGGGGCGGCAGAGGTGTCTCGGGTCCCAAAAGAGCCCGACGAATCCCGGAGGGTAGTAGTAGTAGTAGTAGTTGCTTCCAGGTTTCACCGGAGTCCCAACGCGAAGTTAATGCAGACTCCCTCGAAGGGCGGTAATCCCGGATTTGATTTGGGCCTCATTTCCACCAGAGCCTCAACGTGAGTCATAATAGGCTCCCCCGTAGGGCTCAGTGATCATGGATTCCTGTAGGCTCGCACACCTCTGTGTGCAAGAAAAACAACGTTGTCAAAGTTAAACTATTTGAACATTTTAGTCGTGTCAAACGCACGCCGGTGCGAACAAGAATAACGTATAGACGAAACGGACCTCCGTTTTCAATCAATTAGAACTTCATGAGTAATATGTAAGCGCACTAGTGCGTACAGATGGCATCGTCGAGATTGGTACAAGGTTTACGGATACACGGACACAGTAAGCTCCGACAGCAACGCAACACAATGTTTACAGCTATGCGGTCATAAAATTACAGTAGTTTTCATTTTTCAGGCAAGATGAAGTCAGACAAAACAAATCCCCGCCTTAAATCATTTAGCCCTTCAAGAGGAACGTGTACGCAAGCTAGTGCGCACAGGTTGAATCGTCGAGACCGGAACGAGGTTTACGGCTACACGGACAGAGTCTGCTCCGCAAGCAACGCATCACAGTACATTTTATTTATTAGAGCAAGATAGACGAAATGAAACCCCACGACTCCAATTATTTAGAACTTCAAGAGTAATATGTACGCTCGCTAGTGCGTACAAGCAGCATCGTCGAGTCGGATTTGATTTGGGCCTCATTTAGACCAGAGCCTCAACGTGAGTTATAATAGGCTCCCCCGTAGGGCGCGACCGTCGTCAATTCAGGTAAGTTTGCACGGCCTCGCGTGCGAAAATATTAGTTTTGTCAAGATGAAGTCGGTACATATTTAAATTGTGGCATATTCGCGTACTAGCGCGTACGAGAGAGTCAAGAGTTAATGCGTATCTTCGTATAATGTGTTATTTCTGTGCGTAATGGGGTGGAGAGACCACCTCATTTGCACAGTTGTTTGAGGTTTAGACAGCTTCGTATAGTCCGGTGTGTTTTCCGAAAGCGATAAGATTTTTACGGTAGGTTGGGTCCGTGAGTAGGCTTTGTAGGTTGCACGGGGGATCTAGGAACGCTTCGGGCTGCCGCGAGTGCGTTGCAATCCATCAGTAAGAGTTTCACGCTGATAGCTACTTGGTGGCAACAGGGGCAAGGTGGCGCGTTTGGTCCTATGTCGACATCCATCAGGTGGTTGTGAGTTATCCACGTGTGTCCCGTGCACAAGCGGTTGATGAACACTTGGTCCCTTCTGTTGGTGAACTTTGTTTCCCATTCTCCGACTGAGGGTTTGACTGAAGCATTTTTTGTCCACTCAGTTGCCACATTTCATCCCATCAGGGATGTTATATGAGAGTTGAAGATAGGGAACCAGTCCCGGTAATGTATTGCAAAAAATTGTTCGTGGTGAGTAGATGCCAGTTTAGCAAGCGAGTCCGCAAGTTCGTTTCCTCTTATTACCGCGTGCCCGGGCATTTAGCAAAATTCCAATGCCTGACCCGTCTCGGTCATCACAAAGAGATCGTGCTGCATCTTACGAAGAACTGGATGTTCATAGTGCAGTGTTTTAAGCTGGGTGAGGACACTCAGACTGTCTGAGAATACGACGTATTTGGGGAAGCGATGTGTTTTTGCGATAGAGACG
>SDVV010034093.1:0-11215 GCA_016164225.1 Gammarus roeselii
CGGCTCGGGTGGCCGCGGTGGCGGCTCGGGTGGCCGCGGCGGCGGCTCGGGTGGCCGCGGTGGCGGCTCTGGTGGCCGCGGTGGCGGCTCTGGTGGCCGCGGTGGCGGCTCTGGTGGCCGCGGTGGCGGCTCTGGTGGCCGCGACGGCGACTCTGGTGGCCGCGGTGGAGGCTCTGGTGGCCGCGGTGGAAGCTCTGGTGACCGCGGTGGCGTTCCTATTGAGAGGGCTGCTGTTTGCCGCAGAGATGGTGCTGCAGATGTTGGGTCCATCAATTGTTGAAGGTCTCTGCAGTCGTCTGTCTCCCAGTTTTCATCGCTGAAGATTGGCCAGGCAAATGTCAATTGTCTTAGAAACAAAATAGATTTTATTTCAAATTTTATTTCAGAATATAGGCTGGAGGTGTTTGTGGTTGGTGAGACTTGACTTGTAAGCTCGGTTTGCTCTTCTTTTGTTGAGGTTCATGGGTTTTCTGTTGTATGATGAGATGTGCTTAATAGAGTGAGAAAACACGGTGTTTGTATGTATTTGCAAAAATCACTGAAGCAAACCAATCATCTTACAGAAAATATTTCTAGCCAAAACAAGTTACTTTTCACTCTTCTTACCTAATCAAGTCTATTTGAAAGCATTAGAGCACTTCAAGTGTCCCAAATAGGGTACCATCTTATACAAAATATTCACTCATTTTTGACCATTTCAGGCCAAATATGACCGAGTCCACAATTTTTTTTTTCACAAACTACTGTGCTCACTGACACTCAACTAATGCAAAAATGTAAAAACTAAACACCTACATCAGTCCCCAGGCTATACAGAATTTTTTCTATACAAAACATTTAGAAAATATCCATAACTTTTTCAGATAAGGGGGGTCAATCTGAGGACCAGAATGGTATTTTTTCAGCTCAAATAGAAATGATCATACATCACAACTAAATCATTCACCAAATCTCAGCCAATGAACCGATTTCAAATGTAATTAGTTCACCAAGTGGGTAATATTAGCAGGTACACTTTCCATCAAAAAAGTCTCTAGTTTTGCCTAAATAAAAGATTTTAGCGGGTCATTTTGAAATCAATCACACCTTCAAATCCACTTCTGGGTGAAATTTTGGCAGAGTCCATATGAATTTTTCAACAAATTCAAAATTCAACCATAATTCAACCAATGCACAAAATTGAATACAAACTAGCTAGATCAGTTCACCAGGAACAGGGCTATGTTCCCAAGTTGAAACATTTTGAAATTTGCCAATATTTTTTCAGATCAGGGGGGGCAAATCTGAGGACCTGAATAGCTCTGGAGGACTGTGCTTTGACTAAAAAGCACTAACAAACCAACAACATCTGATGCTTGGGGCGTTCAATTGGAACTTGTGCAGAAATTGTAACAGCAAGCTGGAATTCTGCCTCAGACACCAAGATAGACATCCACGTTACCTGAGACCAGTTCACGAAGTCTTGCAGCCGTGCCACCGTGGAAATTGACAAGTTGGCACATCAGCCCAGCACTTATTTGGTCACTATGGATGACTATTGGTGACCAACAATTACTAAATTTGTAATGTTTTTTTCCTATTTTCTTTCTTAGGGTAGACTCAAAAAAAAAATGGAACAGTTGACATAACATGAAATTGCCAGCATAGACTTCCGATCAATATGGATGACTACTAGACATAATTTTTTCATATTTTCCTCATTTTCTTCCCATTTTCTTTCCCAGGGTGGACTTGCAAAAAAAAATAAAGTAGACAAATTACAAAATGACCAGTATAGTTTTTCCATCATTATGGATGACTACTGTGGACAACTTTTTCCTGATTTTTGTCCTGTTTTCTTACTGTTTTCTTTTCAGGGTCGACATCAGAAAAACTAAATATATAGACTAACACAAAATCGCAGCTATAGATTTCCGATCAAAATGGATGACTACTGGTGATGATTTATTCATTATTTTTTCCCGTTTTCTATTCAAGGGTAGACTGAGAAGGAAAGTAAATGAATGGAAAAATCATCAAATTGCCAATATAGACACGCGACCAATATGATTGACTACTGGGGACATTTAAAAAGTTTTTCTCCCATTTTCTTCCCAGGGCAGACTTGAATAAAAATGAACAATTAGACAAAGTTCCAAATCAACACCCCCAACTTGCAATCAAAATGGATGAGAACTGGCAACATTTTTTAAACATTTTTCTTTGTTTTCTTTCCGTTTTCTTTGCCAGGACAGACTTAAAAAAAAATGAAAGGAACTGGCTAATCACCAGCTGAACTTCGAAGACCTGCCATCAATATGGATGACTAATCGTGACAATTTATTTTTGTTTTCTTTCTGTTTTCTTTTCAGGACAGACCTAAATTTTTTTGTCAAATCCCAGGAAATATTTGATCATGGATGAGTATAGATAGCAACACAAGTGGTGAAGTGAACCAATCTTAGAAATTAGGTGTGCAATGAATACAAATATTATCACGAATTCGAAACCTGCCCAGGATGGACTTGCACCCCATTGCACCCCTTGGGGTGCAGTGGGGTGCAAGGCCGTACCAGGCGGTGAGGATTTGTCCCACTCACCTTACGCAGTGCAAGTGTTTCATACCTTCATCTTTGAAGACCCTTGATTCCTGACGATTACCATCGTATTATGAATTTGAAAGCTTCCCGGTACGGACTTGTACATCTATTGTACCACATAATTTTTTTGGTTGGTATGTTGAACAGGTGTGATATGTGTGACTGTGCGCAACACACCACATCTTTATAGACCAGATGATAGATATTGTGAAGTTCTTTGCGGCCACATGTATTCAAACGTGTTTACAATGTCCTGTAGAGGTCTATGGACGTCGTGACGTGGTGTGTATTGCACCGATGCATAAGATAATGTTCAGTTGGCGCAATCCTCCTTGTGTATTTTGCTTTATATGGATGACTACTGGTATTGAAATGGTGACATTGCTATATTAATTTTCCTAACGTAATTAGAAGAAATGAATCCCCAACATTGCCATCGTAGTTTCTTTAGCATTGTGGATGACTGAGAGTGATTTTTTTCTAACAATACACTGCAAATATAAAACATCTATGAATTCTCAAAATGGCACCGTAGACTGATGCTCATTAGAAATGGCAACTGGTAACATAATTTTCATGGAAATTTTGAATGATGCAAATACTGAGAAAATAACAAGTCGGCACCATAGGCGAAATGAAGACAATACTGGTAAAAAAAATCCTAAATATGTTGAATCATTCAATTATCTATCAAATACTGAATTTTAACATCTTGAATATTACAACACATTCATTTTGTCTGTTCAGGTATATTTATTATTTTTTCTTCTACAAACAAGGAGTTATCCAGATGTTTCTACTACTAACTACTACAACTATCATGACTTCTACAACAACAACTCATACTATTACAACTAATTAATTACTTGTACTACAAGTACAGGAAAATAAGTACTACTACTACTACTAGAAAAAAGTATGCAATTCTACCCCACGTTGTCGGGGTGTCTGGTTGGAGAGCACCGACAAATTTATTCTGCCCCAATAGGTCAAAAGTTGGAATGTGCGTAGGTACTGATATACTAGTATAAGATAATACCAATAGCAAAATTACCTGTGACTTCTTTGTTTTGTGCCAAACATTGTAAAACATAGGCTTTTGTAGTTAGGGCCTTGGAACCAGGAGTGCTGGATAGAAAACAATTTTGGTTACATTCAATTAGAATATTGTAGCCTTGACTCTACTCCTTGTACTTTTAATTTTTGAAATACCACAAAAAAAAGGTGAAAATTACCATAAATTGCTTTTTTGAGCATTTCAAAATTTTTTACTCAAACATGTCAGCATAGCTTTTTTTTCTAGAAAAGGTCTTAAAATGACCACCTTATACGAGCCTAGAGCACATTAGATTGGCATACATGTATTAGATCCGCATATATTATGCTTACATGCAAGGAGTAAGTGTTTAAAAGTGATCAAAACATTTTTGTTTAGAGCAAGTGTGGAAGACAGCAAAAAATAAAGAACCTGTCCCATGATAGTCCTTAGTGGAGTCCAACACGGCACTGTACTTGGGTGCCGTGTTGAGTAGTAAAGGATGTTCAACTCGATCAAAAATGAATCTTCCAGATGGAAGGCAAAAACAGCATGCAATTTTAACATGCCATAAATTGCATGCTCCTTTTCACCTGCTTATGATTTCAATAAAATTCATGGAATGTGTGCTTCAGTTATTTCAGTGATTAAATAATTAGAATTTCACTAAATCTGTTTTACCAGCATGCACAGAGAGGACAATCTTGACTGACAATTTCAAGTTCAGTTATGATAAAATATGTGAATACTTACCTGCATACAATGAAAGTGGTATTGACCAATATGCTCTTATTCAAAACAAATCAATTGATTAAAAAAAAATCTTATTTTGCTTGGCAGTGTAGGCCTAGCTACAAAAAATTTCAGCAGTGAAGGCAAGGGCAGAGAAATTAAGAACTCTGACCATTATTAGTAGCAGATTGGGCGCCATTGTTCAACATAGTGTGGTCCCTATTGTGCAGTGTAGTCTCGTCTGAGCAACAGCCGCTGTTGTTGTCATTAGCCGGGCCACCTTCACACACGCTGGTGTCCTGACAAGAGAGGTGCAAATTTTAGGTGGTGACTCACGAGACAATACCCAAGCAAAATTATCAATGTCTCATAATACCGCATAATAGCTACTTGAAAAAAAGTATGATTTGTCGTTGGCTTTCACTTAAGAGCAATAACATGAGGTAAGATCAAATTCTATAAATAAATCATGATGAAACTTGGATTGTTCACACGTAACTACTATTCCAAAGGAAAATTTAAAGCCTATAACAAATAATTTCACATTTCCAGCCAGCAGAAAGACTCATGCTCTAGTTATAAAAATGCTTCGAGTCAGCGAGTGGAGTTGTGCTGATAGACATTGCAGCCAGTGACACAGGGTTGGATGAGATCTGCGCCATGTGGACAAACTTACATCTCAGTTTCTAAAGTAGACTGTTCATACATGAACTCCATGAACTTTAAATAATTATACTCCTCCCATAATGGGGTGGAATCAGTATTTTGAGGATCCTCATATTTTCAAAAATTGCATTATGCAACTAATTTTATCCAAATGTGCTAATTATATTATGCTAATACATTACACAAGATTGTGAACAGTGTTTTTGAGGTGATAATTAATAAAACATGATTAGAGACACGTACAGGAACATAACAAAGTTAAATATATTTTTCAACAATACAGATTTCATATTCAAATTTCTAAATAACTACTCAGTAAACAGATATTTTTTGGAAGAATTGAGGATTTGCATCAACTGGGGTAACTTCCCCCATTTTCCGCTTACTTTGAAATAGCGCAAAACCTATGCGACCAAGAAACATCATATTTACAGTGTGTGTAGCGACTATTATGACCATGAAGCACTGTAAGTTTCAACATTCTATCATCAACAAAATAAAGTTAGTTACGAAAAACCTGTGAGGCCAGCTATCGCCCCTAATTGGGGCTGATTCCCTGCACTGAACGGGGTGATTCCCAACACCCTCCCATATATCAATAATTGAAACGCAAATTAAAAGTTTGTGAGTACCAATAGAAAGAGCATGCCTATATTTGTACATAACACTTAGCTTAGAATAAAATGTAACGAACAATATTACGTCTGACAGGATTTTTGATGCTTGGGTTTTGCTGCAGTCATACTCGACTGTGGTAAGGATTTTCTTCCAATTTCACTGCGGGAAACGAAGTTTTTCTTCAATAATTGCAAACTAACTCAACTGAAAGTCATTTTTCCACATTCTGAACCAATCAAGACATGAAAGTGTCTTTAAATGAGTGAATATTATGAAAAACTATTTTTATTAATACAATATAACAAGTAAAAAATCTATTTCAATTCTATAGCAAACTGATTGCAGCAACATGAATACAAGGCATGCTAAATACAGGTATTGTTATCTTGATATGAAAATATGATAACAATTATCATTCCTGGGTGTTAAACATAAGTCAACACTTAGGCCTTGACTTGTCACCATGTGTTATAAGCATCTGGTCATTATAAAATTAGTTACGCAATTTAAAATTAGCTCTGGTGTCATTATTTTGGGTCATTCACTTCCAGATGTCATATGTGTGAAGAATCATCATTACTTTCCATTCAAGAAAAACAAAGACATTTATCAACAAAATAGGTGCGGGGAATTGCCTTCAATAGTTTTTTCACCTTGAGTGATTCCCCACAGTTGTATGTTTGTATATATCTATAGAATTTTAGTTTTCTCCAAACCCTTCTTATGCAACAAGCTACAACATATTCTGAGTATCACCACCAAATTTGACCCAAATCCAATGAAAACTAGCCACAGCAATAAATTTGGGGAACATTGATTTTTCCTAATCAAAATTATCAGGGACCTGAAAAACACACCTTCACTTTGGCAGTTTTTCATTAATCCTGTCCGCAAATCGAATTTCTCGACGTAGCTGATACTTACTAACAAAGACCTGCTCTTTCAAGTCCCCTAGTCAAATAGCGACATTTCGGACGTTTTGGTGCCCAAAAAGGAGGGTGAAGGGAATCACCACCTGTTGCCAACCGCGGGAAATAACCCCGGTCGACGCCTGTTTCCCTTGAGGTCAGACCCAGTGCAAGGCACAGACTTTGTTCCTGGTACTGCTGCAGGAAGCTATGCAGAATGTCCAATATTTTAAAAAACTTTCCATGTGTTTGTATTTATCTGCAACAGCTTTCAAATTATTTTATGCTCGCCATGATTACTTCGTAACTGTACAAGTATTAGCACTTCATAGAAGTAAAAAAAAAAATATAATAACATTTTTAGAAGTTTGAATTAAAAAAACGCATTGCTTTCAATTTGATTTGAGCCTCATTTCCATGGGAAAAACATTGAATATGATTGTATCTACAGATGACTGACTGTTCTACAAGAAATTTCAAATGCTGTTCTGCTAGTCATGCTTACCTCAGTACCTAAGCAGTCAAAGCAATTTTTGAGAATCTCATGAAATTTATTCAAATTAAGAAAAGACAAGTTGCACGAGCTTGCAGTACTCCACAACTACTTCCAAATGGCATACTGTTAATGATTTTTTTATTCAATCGAAATTCCTTGCACATGTAACAACTTTGCACTTTCTTGGAAGCATGGTCCAAATCCCAGTCAAATGATATATGACACTCATCAATCCGCTGATACAGGGGCAATGTGTAAAACAATGTTTCCCTGCTATGACTTGGAGATATATTGATGAATGTACAGTAGTAAAAGAAAATTTGTTAATGGTTAGTCTATAACAGAAAAAAACAGACTATTCCCACATCAAACTTGACTTCATATGGATTCTTTTTACAGTTTTATGTCTGGATAACTATTCTTTATGGATAATATTGATTGAATTTCCAATGAGTTCAAACGTAGAAGGGAAAATGATAATTGAAATTTTTTCTTAATCTACAATCATTAATGCTTTTTTTTTGCTACTGTACTTTTATCTTAACAATTAGACAATTACAATAAAGGACATTTCTATACCAAAAAGAAAACAGCAATTGAATAAATAACAATTGAAATATTTCATAATTGAAAAAGATATAATAACTATGATAATACTAAAAATAATCATCTTTATTGAGGCACTCGATGGTACAATAATGGTTACAACAGAAAACCAAGTACAACAAAGAACATTCCTACCAGTACATCAAAAATATAGTGTACGAAAACATGTGAAGATAGATCAAGATTGAGGTACATGACAACAATTAATAGATTAAGTTTGAGACATGCATGCTGAAAATACCTTCTATGTCCGTTTTCCACATGAATATGTATACAAACAACAACGTTGGAGAAGTTTAGAGTAAAGCTACCTATCAGTGAACATACTCGGGGTCGCATCTTAACCAGACAGCTGCGCGCATATAATGGGCCCACAACCTAGATATGCAGTTAAGGGTCAGATATTATTCCTATTAATAACGGGATCTTCCAGCACAAGCAGTATTCTGTCCCATCTTTCTTCAAGTGGGGATAGTTAAAACCCTCACTGTTACATACTGCCTCCAAGAAAGGATTATAGGAGTATTCAATTCGTTCCTGGAGGCTGTATGCCCTTTTTCTTGCTCGCAGTTTTGGAAGGCAATCAACATCCTATTCTGCAAATACTAGGCTAGCACTCGTTCTTCTTGGGAATATATCATTGTATGCTCCTCGCAGTTTGCTCATGTCCCCCTGGTAAATTTACATCAAAATGAGTTACAGAATATATATATTAACAGTACCTTTTCAAGAACTGCAGCCAAACATTCGTTGTACCAAAGTTCAATTTTCTTATAAGTTGGTTGACGACTGCATTCAACATCGGGTGTTGTTCAGAGATATTGTCATCACACTGGTTATTTGTTATTAAATGCCCCAAGTAAGGAAAACTGTCCACATTCTCCAGCGGGGTCCCACTAATTACCAAGTCCATTCTGTACTAGAACCTCTGGTCGGGTGGTTTCACTAGCATACACACTGATTTACTGGTATTGTACTCAATGTCTAGTTTCGTGGCCTCAGTCTCGCATATATTAAGCATCGTCTAAAGAGCAACGGCACGTGGGGCCAGAAGTGACCAAGTTTTCTGCATAGCTAATCGCCTTAACACGGCATTCGTTTATGTGACACCCAACACGGCTAAGAGATAGTCGGTCACGTAAGCTGTCTACATATGCATCGAAAAGAAGAGGCGCGAGTAGGCCTCTATGCCTTATACCATTAGTTGTTCAAAACTGGTTCGACAATGAGCTTCTTCATCGTATTACACATTCCTGCTGCTGGTACCAATACTTCAGTAGCTTACCAATGTGAATTGGCGCCCTCGGACCGCATTCGTGACCGCACTCGCGACCCAGAGTGTGTGTGGCGGGGTTACCGGCCAGACCCTATGGCACAGTGGCTTACCGCCCACCCTCCTACTCAGCTGAGGAGACTGCTAAACTGATTGAATTCTTGCTGGAGTTCTGTGTTGGCAGAGAGGTTGTTATTCTTGGTGATTTTAACTTACCTTCATTGGTGTCTGCAGACGTTTTTAATAATTATATCCCTCCCATTGATTCTCAGTTTCTTGATTGTTTTGTTCTTCTGTACTCCTGTAGATTCGGGTAGCATTCTTGATCTGGTGTTGACACGGAGGAAGATCGGGTGTCTTCTGTGGCAGTTTTGCCTCCTCTTCCTGGGTGCCACCATGTTTCTGTCTTGGTGGAGTATATCTTACAGATGAATGATGTTGCAGTGGATCCTGGTTTAAAATCAGTTATGTGGTCTCGTGTTCATTACAAGAGCGTGAGAGAGGTTTTAGAGGGTGTTGACTAGCATTATGAGTTTCTGTATGGCACTGTGTAGAATCATAGTTCGTTTCAGTCAATTGTTCATTCACTTGTAGACAGGTTTGTTCCCACTCGTGACTCTGCTTCACGACCAAGCTGGTTGCGAGGCCCTCCAAAGGAGGCTGATAAACAGTAGATCTCAGGCTTGGGCGCAGTATAAGCTTTTGACGGGGAGCTTGGTAGGCAGCATGGGGAGGTGTTGGCGTTCTTGCAGAGATTTAGTGGGTCAAATTTTGAGTACAGAAATTTTCCACGCCACAGCCAGTGTCTGTATCAGCAGAAATTAGCAGACAACTTCTCTGCTACTCCCAAGATGTTTCACTCCTATATCAGAGGAAGAAAGAAGGACTGTCCTTCTGTTGATCCTCTGAAGCTTCCATCTGGTGAGGTTGTTGCTGGTCAGAGAGACATGAGTCGGCTGTTTGTAGACTCGTTTTTTGTCCGTTTTTGTAAATGCTGATCCTGCCAGCCCTTCCCCACATCAGTTTTTTCCTGGAAAATTCAGTGGGATTTGTGTGACTAGGCTGTTAGTTTCTCAGGTTCTGGCTGGTTTAGACTCATCTTCTGCCCCTGGACCTGATGACATTCACCCTGGTGTTTTGAAGTCATTCTTGGCAGCTGTCATTGCCCTGGTCTCTGATTTTTGCAAAATCATTGGACCTGGGAGTTTTACCGGAGGCCTGGAAGGAATCTCGTGTTGTTCCTATATTCAAGTCTGGTTCAGGAAGTAACCCTCTCAATTACCAACCTGTGAGTCACTTCTGTTTGCTGTAAGGTGCTGGAGCGGGTTATTGTGTCCCAGTTGGTGTCTTTTCTGCAAGATTCTGGCATTTTGTTTGAGGGCCAATTTGGTTTCAGGGTTGGAAGGAGCACTGAAGACCAACTTTTGCTTACTTATGGTGAGGTTGCTGATCGGGTAGATGAAGGAATGGTTGTTGATGTGGTCTTTCTGGATTTCTCTAAAGCATTTGATGTGGTCAGTCACTCAGTTTTGTTGGACAAACTGAGATGTGTGGGTATTCCGGATGGACTGTTAGATTGGATTTGTAATTTTCTGATGGGAAGGCAAATGTGTGTTTCTGTGAAGGGAGTTGTCAGAAACTTCCAAGAGGTGACAAGTGGTGTGCCCCAGGGTTCTGTGCTGGGTCCGCTCTTGTTCCTGCTATATGTCAATCATGTTGCAGCAGGTGTCTTAACGCTCCCGTACCACATAATAACTGACTTATGTGCTACTTGTATTGATATTGGGTTTGGAGTCTCCTAACAAATTAAGCTGGACAACAGACAATCAACATTTCCAAGCAAAAATGTTATGTTCAAAAAGATTGTCAAAAAGATTGTCATTCGTATATGCCCTGTGCTGAAAGCTACCGTCTTGGTTGCTGCTCCGCATTGTAACTGCCTCGTTCAATTTACCTTCTCAACTTGTACCTCAAATTGTTCCCGTACCAAAAAACTAATCTGGAAGTGTTTGTGTTGAAAACAATCTGAAAAAAAAAAAAAAATCCATGGCTCCAAGCATCCAAGCTGATCGAACAAGGAGGTTGACTGCTCGCTGCCGTGAGGATGAGTTGAGCGATTCCCTCATTATTATGAGATCCAAAGCAACAAACTGCTACCGGTCAGGAGTCCTTTTCAAGAAAGGTACGTTTGTGGAGGTGTTTGATGAGAGAGCAGGAGGCTTCTTCAAGAGCATCATAGAAAAAGTTGATTGGGGAAAGTTTGAATTAACAATTCATTTTGTTGGCTATAACAAGCGTTTT
>SDVV010034094.1:0-11215 GCA_016164225.1 Gammarus roeselii
CGGCCCACCCTCATCACAGCTCCACACGGCAAAGGACGACGCGGCCCACCCTCATCCCAGCTCCACACGGCAAAGGACAACGGCCCGCCCTCATCACAGCTCCACACGGCAAAGGACGACGCGGATCACCCTCATCACAGCTCCACACGGCATAGGACGGCGCGGCCCACCCTCATCACAGCTCCACACGGCAATGGACGACGCGGCCCACCCTCATCACAGCTCCACACGGCAAAGGACGACGCGGCCCACCCTCATCCCAGCTCCACACGGCAAAGGACGGCGCGGCCCACCCTCATCACAGCTCCACACGGCAAAGGACGGCGCTGCCGACCCTCAGCACTTCTCCAAATAGGAGCTTTGCGCAGGGACAGTATCGTAACGAATGGAAGGCAAAATGTTCGATCGTACCAACGCTTTTTTTCGCGTTTCGAGCTAAATATTTGAAAGTTTTTAAGGTACAGAAGTGTTCCATAGTAGAGAAGTCCACCGCTCTATGCCGATCAACTCCGCAAGATCAAACATCAGCTCGTTAAAGCTGTAACCTTAAAAGAGATCAAACACTATCACTTCAGTGCAAAAAAATAGGAGTTTCGAATAGGATACACCTTTAGGGTATACCAAGTTTACCCGCCTTCTCGTGACGTCCTCATAAACTGTGAGCTGACTACCTGTGCTATTATATCACAGTTCTTTCCAGTTACAGAATCTAGGCTAAATCCCCAGGAAAGGAGTGGTCGACGACGAGGTGCACCTCACACTTCTCTCATACTGGCACACAACTTAGCCCTTTTGCGGGCAACACACACTCCGAGTCATGAGTGCGGGCCGAGGTCAGTGTCAGCAACAGGGCCCGACAGTGTGATTGGTTGATCCCTGCCGCGTCATGGTGGCCAGGCCCCCGCCTGAACGAGTTGTCAATAGGGGGAAATCACATCAGGGCAGCGTCAAAAAAAAACATACATTTTCCCCTCACGATCATTCATTGCACGATCACTCGCTACCTCCATGCTCAAGTCTTTCCTTCCTAACGTCTGCTTTACACTATCCAACCTCCCAAACTTCGGTCTAGGCCTATGTCCTCTCACTTCGGCTTTCATCACCATTTTCCCCAATCTCCCTTAATCCATCCTTACCATGTGCCTAACCCATCTCAGAACACGCGAACCTCTGCTGTCCTCTTACTTCGTCGCCATTCACGTTCTAATTAAAGTAACGTGGTCATTGATCCTGTCTTTTAGCGCCCTTAAACATTTAATACCGAAAACATTCAACCTTCTTTTCTACAGCTCTCACCCCCAAGTCTCAGCTCCGTAGGGCACAGTTGAGACACTACACCCTCATAGCACCCTCTCTTTGCTTCCATCCTCAACGTCCTGCAGCTCATTACACTCTTCAGTGCACCCAACACGATACATCCTTCCTTCACTCGCGACTTCACCTGTTTCCACTAGTTCAGTCTTCTCCACATGGGAGCCCAGATACTTAAAACATTCTACCAAACTTCGCACTCCAACCAAACTGCTTCACCAGCCTGCACAGCTTCTCCTCTGAATCCGCCACCAGTGCTGTATCATCTGCAAACAGTAACTGGCTCAACTGCTAACTCCGCCCATCCGCTTCCAATAGCTCCAAGCCACAATCCATTACACTCGCGTTCACCTCCCTGACTACTAGATCCATGCAGAGATTGAAAAGCCAGGGAAACATAACGTAGCTTTATCTCAGGCCCACTTTTACTGTGAGCCAATCTCTCACCTCGCTCCCCACTTTGACACATGCTCTGCTATCAGGATAGAAACTCTGAACCGCTTTCAATAGATTTCCGCCCACTCCGTACAACCGCAACACCCTGCACAGCGCTTCCCTGTCGACCCTGTCGCAGGTCTTTTTAAAATTCTTTAAGGACCTGAACACATATTTTCCCATTGCAAGGTATTTCTCATAAACTTGTCTCACTGCCAAAATCTGATCGGCACACCCTCTACCACTTCTAATGCTACACTGTTCTTTGCCAATAGCACCATCCGTACAGTCTCTAATCTTTTGATCCGTTCTCGCCCGTACAACTTACCACCAACATATAACAAACTGATACCTCATGAGTTGCAGTATTCTTTTGTGTCTCCTTTGCCGTTACACAGCAGAAAAATGCAAGCCTTGCACCACTTCATCGGCACCCCACCCGACACAAAGCAAGATTCAGTAGCCTCACCAGCCATTCGACGATGGTTATTCAACCCTTTCATGGATTGTTGCAACGTCAACCAAATCAAAGGCTTTCCCTGCTTTCATTCCCTCTCCTGCCTCCTGCACATTTTCCATAGTAATGCTCGCAACAAGTCTCTCTCCCATAACCGGCATCCATTCTCCACCACCCCCAGCAATAATGAAAGCTTCTCAGACATCCTCGATATTCAACCTCATGAAAATACTCGGCCCACCTTAAACGTACATCACCACTTCCCAACAACAACTGGCCGTTTTGATGTTTCACCACTTCCTTCTTTCGGGTCTCTTCTTTCTCACCCTCGTCACCTCTTTCCAGAAGATCTCGTTGCTCCCCTAAAATTCTGGCACAACGTACTGACCCACCTGACATCTACGTTCTTTTAGCTCTCCTCACCACCCGCTTCACCTCTTTTTTCTTCCTTTTATGGTTGTCATAGGCCACCACCGACCTCGCATGCAACCACTCCTCAAAGTCTCTTCTCTTCTGCGCCATCACCAGTTTGACCTCCTCGTTCTACCACTAGCATCCTTCCCTTCTGCACCCACCCACACAGCGCACAACACACACATTTTTTCACATCTCAACATTCAACTCTGAATGTCTCCTATTCTTTCTCAACATCTCTCAGGTCCTACCCTCTCACGCTGTCCGATTCCTTCCTCAACGCCTGTTGGAACTCCTAAGCTCTGCTTTCCACATTAAGTTCACTCACCTTCACTTCATCTCTTCCTCCTCCCACTCTTTTGTTCCCATACCACTTGTGCTCCGCCGCTGCAGATAATCACTCAAATAGCACAGGTTGGTCCTTTATTTGTCCTGAGACCTTAAACCACATGTTTGTTTGCCTCAAATTTGATCGTGTAATGTTAATATTAAAATCGGAAAAGCCGGCCAAGAGGCAATCAGGAGTGCGCCACCCTTGCCCTTGTGAGAACCAGGGTCCCTATTAGGGGGAGAAGCAAACCTCATTCAAGCGGAATACAAATAATGCCAGACTCTCCAAGACGAACAAACGACGAACTGAAAACTTCACCAATGTCCGCATCACGGAGTTGACGAGAAACTTGTACGATATGAAACATGTACTAAGCCAAGCGACCAGCCTTTTCGAGCAAAAAACGGAAAACTTCACTTCAGCCTCCAAGGCAACCGACAAACGCCTAACAAGACTCGAGAATCATGCCAAAACTATAACTCTCAAATTCACAAACTCGTTAAACGTTCTCTAGGCTTTGAAACTTTCACCACTTTGCTAGGCTAGTGTTAGCGGTGAATAATCTATTATTACTTTTTCAGAAATCGCTCGGCATAAAATTTAAAATTTGATTGAAAAATATTTTACGAAACAATATTTTCTTGATCCGTATGTCTTGTATCAGACCAAGAAGAATTTATTAAATTTGCAAAGCTACCGCGTTCAAGGCAACAGCTGAATTTAACCGCTGATCCAACTAATTTAACCACCATGTGGATGAGAAAATTTATATATTGTTCGGAAGATGAACCATTATATAGCAACAATCACCAGTTGCTATGGAAGTAGACAAGCTCGGAGAGTTTGCGTTGAGTTGTGGTAATATTAGAAAGTGTTCAGACAAGCAGAATGACAAAATGATCTTAATTCTTCTTCAAAACGCTAGTCGTTCGTGCGCATTTCTTCAGATGGTAATTGTTATTACGCTCGAGAGACTATATTAGACTATTTTGACGCTTTGAATGACTCATGTTATTAAATGGACCCTATTATACTGATATAAATTGTAAACAAAATTTCGAAGGCGCAAAATCTAGCGTACCTTTAAGAACCGATAAGCCAAGAAACCCACGACCTGCACATGTAACAACCTCAACGACTCTCCACCGTTAAACAAAACAACCCACCTCCAAGATCAACAAAGAAGATACGGTACAGCTTCTAATGGGGTTAATACAATGGTATAAAACTACAATATTTTAAATCCTTAACACTAATACCTATTTAGAAATGTATTTACTTGCTTGTGAGGGAAAATAAGTGCGGAATTCGACTGCGCGAGCCCTTACTAGCACGGTAAAACAGAATAAAAAGCTCTTCAACCTACTTGCTACCACTGTTCGTCTCCACGAGGCAGGAGACCGCGACTGCCTCGTCTGACATACAAGCGACCGCAAAGTCATACGGAAACAAGCTATTCAAATCTGGTGAGACAGAAATGCAACCCACCATATATATACCAAATTATTTTAATCTGCAAGAAAGCCGGCTCTTTGGGCGATGCTCATACGTCGGCAGCGCAACCTAATTACAAGACTTATAACATCCCTCACTCCGTCCTTAGCAGCAACGCAATCACACCCAGTCTGAAGACCGCTCACGCAACGGAGTGAAAACCTGAATAGACCGCGAAATCTCTGACGGCCTCGAGGAGCTCAATTCTCATCGACCGCAAAGCAGAAAACGCGTTTTAGCTCCACAATCTAATCCAATTCTGGTGGGTACTAGGTCGCTCGGGATTAAGGAGAAATGAGCGGGCAAATTTCCCCGTTAAGCTGACGTTTACCCATCAAGAGCAATTTATCACCACACACTACTGAGATTGGTTCCTTATCATAAACTCCTTAATAACATACCGATGGAATGATATGGGGCAACTAAGCGAAAGAAAAGGCTTTCAGTCGAACCCTCAGTTAGAGGATAGGAAACCATGTTTTCCAACAGGTGAGACCAAACATCATCAACCGCCTGTGCACAGGGTACATGGATAACTTACTACCTTCTAATGAACGCACACAATGGACTGTTCGCATCACCACGTCTCCGGTGCAACCAAGGGTCAATCAGTGTGACACACTTACTGATGGTGTGTAACGCCTTCGTGGCGGCTCGACGAGCTTTCGTAAATTCCCCTTGCAATCGAAAACGCTACTCACTGACCTCACCTACCGTAAAAGCAAGTCGCTTTGGTAAAAATATCGGCCAGTACGAAGCAGTGTAAGAATTGATTGCAGTGCAATGAAAGTAGTTCGTCCACCACACAATGTCCTCGGTACAGGAACAAGAAAACACAGAAAACACCATATATTTAGATAGCTAAACGAATAATTCTTTTATTTAATTCAAGTTCTATTCCTATGCATCAGCGTGCATGAATACTTGAATTAAAAAATATAAATTTATTGTTTCAGCACACACCAGAGTGCGACCGTATCAGCCATGATGATCTTCGTGCCCTACGGTGGAGCTCGCAAAGGCTCGTCAGCCATGATGATGTTCGCACCCTACGGTGGAGCTCACAAAGGCTCGCTAGCCATAATGATCGTCGCGCCCTACGGTGAAGCTCACAAAGGCTCGCTAGCCTTAATGATTGTCGCGCCCTACGGTATAGAGCTCACAAAGGCTAGTCAGCAATGATGATCGTCGCGCCTTACCGTGAGCTTACAAAGGCGCGTCAGCTATGATGATCTTCGCGCCCTACGTGGAGCTGACAAAGACTCGTCAGCCATGATTATCTTCGCGCCTTGCGTGAGAGCCCACAAAGGCTAGTCAGCCATGATGATTTTTGCGCCCTACGGTGGAGCTCACAAAGGCTAGTCAGCCACGATGATCGTCGCGCCCTACGGTGGAGCTCACAGAGGCTAGTCAGCCATGATGATCGTCGCGCCCTTTGTTGGAGCTCACAAAGGCTGAGCTCCACCGTACGGGAGGTGGAATATAAATAATGAAATAGACTTGATTCATTCATAGGAAGGAGTCGAGCTCTTTTGACTATGATAGAAGCGACTGGAGAGTCATAGTTAAACACTCTCTTCAGAGTATGTATAGACACACAGCCGTTTCACCCTGGTTAGGAGGGCGGCAAAGTTAAGCTGACACAGAGGAGGGAGGCGCCCAATCTCCCCGCCACAGACCGCCGTGTCCATGCCGAGGCTCAAACTCACGACAATTGCGCACCAGATGCTGACACTGCAGTCGGACACGCTAACCACGCGGGCAAGGCGGCCGAGTGGTTAGCGCCAGTATTGAAAAAAATATTAGGGAATGAAATATTTTCATATAGGTAATAGGAAAATATTTTTTAGCGACGACCTTTTATTTTTAATAGGCCTCCACCGCTATTGACTTTTTCTAGTGCATCTTTCATCAGCAAAATTTGCAATCGAAATCAGACATTATGGAATTCCGTTATTAAAAGTGCCTAATTTATATTTACAGAGAATGGTAATGACGGATAATGCACTGTGAGTGCGTGGACTGGACATACAAGACTGCATGCAAACTGGCGTCCTGTGCATTCTGGATAAGCAGTTCATTAGCCCCAGGCCATGTGACTCCACATTACTTAGCATTTCATATTACTTAAAAAAAACTAGTAAAATGAAGTCTCATGTATCCCTGCTAATGACTGTGGCCAACAACCACCTTTAAACTACCAATATAATCAAGGGGACATTTATTGGTCGATGCATCAGAAAAGCAGCAAATCTTAACCCTAGTATTAGTTTAGTTGCCTCATTGCCACCGTGGCGTCGATTGCTGTGTCGCTCAGCGACTCAACCTTATACGGCGTCCTCTTACAGAAGGCAGATGAGGGCAGACCTGAGTAGGGAGAAACTGAGTCGGCATCGCAGCCAGGCAGTCACAGTACTTTTTGGCAACGATCTGTGTTTAGCGAGAAGCCCTGCAAGTTCGCGATAGAAAGCATGGCATTCTGATCCGGATGAAATCCTTCCCGAAGTTGAAAATATCAGCAGAAGGAAACTTCCCATTTCAAATTGGAGAATTTTATCATTTCCGCGCCGTTTTTCAAATTCGTGCTGACGATGAGTTGCCTGTAGACTCTTGTGCCGATAGGACGGAGCAAATGGGTGAAATACCCTTACGTCAATTAATGCTCTTTGTCCACGGACCCAAAATCCACGACCACTGATGTCAACTTTTGCCACGTCGCTCCCGTCTGATGACCGAAGACGGAAGTTCTCACCTGTGAGAGGGTCTGGAATTGACTCAGATCTAACATCGTGACACACTTCATTCAACATTTCCTCAGTTATGTCATGAATCTCATTGTGGCGTAGAGTAACGAAGCCCCCTTTTTATACCTCATAGCATGATTTACTGAAAAACTTACACCAAATGGACATCGCTCTGGTAGCCCATCCAGGTCGAGCTTGTGTCTCAACAGAACTGCATCGCATAATTCTTGCTTGCTGAGAGCAAATCCTCTGTCGGCAAGTGGAAGGGAAGTACACAAGTTTGACGCTCCTTTATCTCGGCAACATTCAATCCTTTTCTCTTCTTCACTACCCTGAGTCGAATTAATCCTAATTGAATCCAATATACTCTCCAAGGAACTGGTAATAGTCACAGAGTTGTGTAGCTCATCCTCAGAAATTTCTGTAGGGTTGACCAATTCCACGCCCCCCAGTCGAGCAGGGAGGGCCATCAGGTTTCTTAATCGAGAAGAGACTTTCTTTCCGATCAGAGCAGGAATAAATCTGTTAGCAATAACACCTTCGAATGGTCTCAGAAAATCCTCAATGCCTGGCATCGTTCGCATAACATTTTAGTCTATATGTGAAAGCTATGAACGCTGCGTAAGGTTCCGTCTCAGCAAACTGGGGCAATTGATAACACCACGCTTCAATTTTGGACTCGGCTAATTTGTTTTTTCAATCTTCCGTCCCGAGTGAGTATCCGAGATAGCGTTGGCCTTCGGCTGACATATTGATCTCAATAGCTTCGTCATTGTTTTTGTCCTTACAGACTTTGTCTTCGTCTTTGTCACCACAGATTTTTTTAGCAACACTTAACTTGTCGTCCTTCACAATAACATGGGATTTGGATGCATTTGGAAAATAACCAAATTTTTTACCACATTCCTCGAGAGCCTTCCACCAAAGCTTCAAATGTTCTAGAGTTACTGAGACTGATATGTCATTCGCAAATGCGATCACTTTAACATGTAGAGGATCACCACCATAAAGTTGCCAGGGATTAAATTTTTTCGAGCGTCCCGATATTGCTGCGATGGACATGTTAGCGGAAGAGCCTCCAGCTCCAATAGCTGTGGACATATCAGCGGACGAACCACCTGCCCTTGCATTTGTGATAAAGATATCGACGAACTTTGTTTGCTCTCGGTATGTTTTCAAATTCATATTTTATCTAGAAAATGTAAATTAGAAATAAGTAATTTTGGATGACTTTGTTGTCAAACGGGCCCCGACTTATTTGAAATCAAATAACTTTGATTTTACATCTATCTTTCATCGATCATCGAACGATGTATATTCGTATTACAGATTTTGCATGGTTATTACAACCAATCTGGCTTCGATTAGCAGCTTGCTCAACAAATGCCTCCCAATCTGTCCGATCGAAGATGAAGCGTTGCAGCAATTTATTATTAACTAATAACCTTAGAAACAAAGAAGCTCCAGAAAAAGTACTTCAGTCCAGTTGCGGAACAAGCGCGCCAGACTATAAATTCAATGCTACGAGTTGGACAAGAAATGTCTCCTCGTTCATTGTTATCTTGTAAATGAAAACCTTTTAGATTTGTCTGTGAACTACCAACCGAGATTCAAGCTCAGCTTTCTAATCGCATCTCGCACACTCACTTCATTTTCTTGCACTGCATTCTTTGCCAGAAATCGTCAAGTTCTGAGCAGTTTCACTTTAGTGAACACATGATACAAACATAACGAGAAATGCGATGGATCATCAGAAGATTGACTTCCTCCCCTCGACACCTGCATGCCATTTTTCAGTATAAACAGCGAGAAATGCGATGGATGATCATAAGAATGACTTCCTCCCCTCGACCCCTGCATGCCATTTTTCAATAAAAACCTAGCGAGAAATGCGATGGATCATCAAAAGAATGACTTCCTCCCCTCGACACCTGCAGGTCATCTTTCAGTATTTCTCACTCACGTTTGCCGCAGTTCTCGAAAGCATAGCGAGAATGTTCTGTTATGACAAATTGCCGGCCCTCGACTGCTTTGTTGAAGGTCGGCCTGCATCACAGTCGATTGTAGTCGTAGTGACCGTAATGCGCCTGTCAATGACGGCCGGGAATGCAACTTCAGTACAAGTAGTATATATAACGCCAAAAACGGCATTCTAGAGTCACTTTTGGGTGGAGCAGGGGCGGGGGTCACACGGCGCAATACGTGCAACCTTGAGTCAGGAGGCGGGCGGAGTCATTCTGGCAGTCAGTGCGAAGGGGTGGAGCCTAACGGAGGGGGGGAGCGGAACGGGAAGGGGGGGGCGGAAGAGGAATGGGGCTAGGGGCTTTTGGCGCCATGCTTACGGCCTAGATTGGCCGTTTATATGTTTTGAACATTTTAATTTATATTCTATTTTTTGATGTTTATTATATTAACATAGTTTCTTTTCTTCTTTATATGACTGAATAGAGATAAAATTTGGCACTAACTGTTGCTCGTTATATATATTTATTAGATTCTGGTAGGGTTAGTGTTATAGCAAGTTTCTGGAGGGGTGTGGTGTAGAGACCCCCTAGGCAACAAGTTGGATGCATTCCTGAAAAATTAGGTGAGTTTGCTCTTACCTATTCTTTGTCTTATCAGTTAATTCCGTGGCATGTTTGAGTGTCTGTATCATTAAATATTCTATGTCTGGATTATAATTCTATATATTTTCCTGTACCTATATGTTTGTTTTCTTATCTAGTTGGGGTATAATTGGCTCATTTGAATGTTGGTTGGTGGAGTTCTTAGCGCTGGGTTTGGGATATTTTGTATGTTTTGTTTGGTTAATATTATATATATTTTACATACTTTTAATAGGAATATTTTGGTAGGTTTGTTTTATAACTCGATTTGCAGCCTTAACGTGCGATCGGACCTGCTTGGTAGTGTATTTTTCCATCTATTTATTACATATGTATACAATATCTAAAGGTAGTTAGTGAGTTGATGTTTGCATTTTGGGTTGATGCCAGCTCCGTTCGAGAACCTATCTACCTACCCCATAATGCATTATCCAGGTTTGAGACAGATATATCTGTGTTCCATTGACACGGTGTTTCAATTGCAAGAGTACCTGAACGATATGGATGTATTGTGAGTTATTATAATGTGTTATGCATACTTAGTAATGATCGGTGGATACATGTTGAATTTGTAGTTTTTTTTGGACTTTTGAATAGTTATCTCATACAGTTATAGGAATTTTTTGGTATGTTTTAGGTTTGCATCTTCCATAGAGCATACTATTTCAGGCATAATTGGTCGGTTATTGCATCATTTTGGTATTTTATATATATATATATATAACATTTTGTTACGATTAAGCCGTGGTTACTTTAGTTAAATGAATGTTAATTTAACTCTGTTTTGGACTGAGGTGGAGAGTGATTTCATCGGATTTTGTATATACTGTAGCGTGTTCGTGTAGAAGTATTCCACACCATCTATTATAGACTTCAGAGTATGTTGCTCGCATGTCCTGGTATCTTATTCACGTCAGTCGTTTGGTTGGTTGCATGTTTTTTTTCTCGTTCGTCGCAGTTTTTAATGTATGTTCTGGGTATGGTTTAGAATTGATCTTTTTGCTTTGTTATAACTCAAGAGTTTTAGTTTGGGTCTTTCAGTTTTGTGTGTTCGTTGTACTGTTTCCATCTTCTATGAAAGGTATTGGGTTTTCATACAATCATAGGAATATTACGTTTGTACATTATTCAGGTATAATTTAGTTACAAGTTGTATATTATTAGTGTTTCATATATCTTCTTACATCCTGGGAATGTTTGACGTGGATAGTATAGATATAGAATATTTGATTTATTACAAACTCGGTCCTGCTATTAGGGTATTATATGCTTAGTGTAGGACCATTCTACAATATTTAGGATGAGTTAGAGATTCCTCTAGGTAGATGCTCGTTGTGTTTTTGCCTATTTGTGTAAGTAGACCGATTTACTATAATGGATAAAAAAAATCATTACATTTTTGATGTGAATTAGAGCAGAGTTG
>SDVV010034095.1:0-11215 GCA_016164225.1 Gammarus roeselii
GAGATCAGAGGATAGAAGAAGGTTGAATGTTTTTTCGAGATGAAACGTTTGAGGAGCATTGCTGGAGTGTTGCTGAGAGACAGGTTCACTAACGACATAGTTCGAATCTGAACGGGGATGGTGTAGAAGTTGGAGGACATAATTGATTCGCGTGTTCTGAGATAGTTCGGGCACATGGTGAGAATGGATGAAGGGATATTGGTAGAAATGTGATGAAGGTGGCGGCGGAGGCGAGTGGTTGCAGGTCTGGAGGTAGAACGAAACTTGGGTGGATGGATGGTGTGAAGCAGACGTTCGAAAGGAGAGACTTGTGTTGGGAGGTAGCGAGAGATCGTGCAATGAAGAGGCGTGAGTGGAGAATGGTTGCGAATGCTTTATTGCCCTTGGCGTCTATTTGAGAAACGGGATGGCCGTAAGGGGGGAGGAGGGGCGGTCATCATGATGCGGCGAGGTAAACCAGTTACGCTTCGGGCCCTGCTGCTGACACGGGCCTTTGACCGCACTCGTGACCCAGATTGTGTGTTGTGGGGTGTCCGGTCGGACCCTTTAGCGCAATGGGGCTAAGTTGTGTAAGAGTTAGCGTGTGAGGGTAGGTGATGCGCCTTGCCGTCAGCCACCTCCCATCCTGGGGAATTAGGCCTAGTATCTGTACCAATTCTGTATCAATTCCATAATATTTTTATTGTTCCCATCCAAATTATTCTTGCTATTATTATTATCATTCATATCGGAACTGTTTTTTTACTGTTATTATTATCGTTACTATGATATCTCGTTACGGTTATTTCCTACCGTGATGCACTGGGTAAAAATGCTAACGCCAACTCATATCTGCTACTAAACCCATTCCTATTAGCCTGAGAGGATATCTGCTGCCCTAGTTATGAACAAGCAGATGTAGAGACTATGGTATCCCATGAATCGGAACTGCACCAGCGGAGAGCCTGCTGCTCAACTCGATAAGGCGGCGTAGATTAGACGTGATAGCATATTTTTAGCATTGTTATTGATACATTAATTTCCAACTTCGTAGGATTACCATTTCTACCCTGTACTGGGCTCACCCCTCAACCTATTTTAGGGTGACCGATATTGCATCTAAACCGCAACTGCAACTCGCAACCACCCCTACACCCCAATGGTATCTGGAAATCGAACCCGCACCCAAGGATAGCTTGTGCTCAGCTCAACTGGGCTGCGTAGATTCATGAGTACGTAATTTTTACTTCTATTTTTCTTTCCCTGTGTCAGGAAGACAGAAAAATAAATGAAAAGAAAGCTTATTACAAACATCATTCTCACCTCTACATCTGGTCTTGATACTGAGTATTGGTCGGTGCAGCGGGGAAAATTAACAGCCTTCTTTCCTGCACTACAGATTCGAGGCGTACATAGTTTTGCCGAGATAGGAATCAGGTCGGCCTAGAAACTGTTAACCTCTTTCTCGCAGATGTTTACGTAGTAGTCATTCCTGTCTGAGACGACCATTGTTGAGGCAACGGGTATCACCCTGTTGTCCCTACACCCTATCGACACGATGGTAGACTTTGCTATGCTAGTTTCTAAATTCAAACATTGTGTGGCTCTCTTCTGATTAAATTTGGCGTATTGTTCTCTTATTTAAATATTTTCGTATGTCTCTTTTCATTAAACTCAGGAGCTTCCAAGTGCAACTCATTTCCTAGGAGATGCTCCTTCGACGTCTCACCTTGAAATGCGAAATGCTCTTTAAGGGACAATACGTGAACAAAAAAAAATATTTTACTGACCACTCGGGAGAAGACCAATGTCCAGGAAACAAGGCGCAGTGCTCCTCAAAGCTCTGCGTTTATGGATGTTTAATACGTCGCATGCCGTTTTTGATTTAGATTCTAGAGCTGTCAATATCAGATCTATTGCTAGGAGATGTTCTACCGAAGTTTCAAAAGAAAACTGACTACTATCAGTGCAGAAGAGAGAATTATGTGTTATTTTAGAGCGAAATGAAAGCTGCTCACCTCCTTCCCAAAGATGTTCGAGTAATTTGTGCGTCTCTTTCGAATAAACTCTGCGTTATCTATTTTCAAATTTTAAATGTTCCTGCAGTTTATTTTGATAAAAACTCATGAGCTGCTTAGTGAAACTATATTTTTAGGAGATACTTCGCTGACATCTCGCTTTGGCATGCAAAACGCTCTTCAAGAAACAACAAGGGCACAGCAGACTTCTTGATCTGAACAGATGGGAAGGACCACTACAATGATAACTGGACGTCGATCTCCCCAGATAGTTGAGCTAACAAAAATTGTATAACTTGAGTGACTATTTCGATCTCGACTCTATCGCTGTCAAAGGCAGCTTTAGAGTCTTACCTTGAAATGCACTAGGGCCGCCGAGTATCACAAGTGCACAGAAGACCTGTTCTTCTGAGCATTTTGGGAAAGACCAGCCCAAGTAACTAGGTCTGGTGATCTCCAACTTCAGCATTTGTACCGAAAACTCTCGTATTCTCTGATTCAAACTCAATACCTAGGTAAGGGCCCTGTGACCTCAACCACCCGGATAAGCAAATGGGCATGCCCTCGGGAAAAGTATGATCACGTTGATGGTCGTGTCGCGCGTGCTGGCTGTAACTGTTTCGAATAGAATAGACTGATGCGACCGCCTGAAAGTTTCCTCTTCCAATCTCCAGTCATCTCTATCCCATTGTCCTTTCACCCATCCTATTCCTGTACGTGTGCTTCGTTAAACATTCCATACTTTTTCTCACAGGGAACAACTCGACATGAGCACCTGTGCTCGTTTTGTTTCCTTAATCTAATCTAATCGGTTCAAGTATTTTAGCGGTCAAACTAATCATATTTGAATGGACGCAAATGTCGCCATCCACATTTGCGTAACTCTGGTCCACAGAGGCCCATCCATAGCCAGTCCAGCAAGATCCACACTCGGCCGTCTGACAGCCCGATATGCCAAAAACTATTCTTATCAAGTCAAAGGTGGTCTCCTGACCACCTGGCTCCTGACCAATTGAGATAGAATTCCAAATGACCATTAGCTGTTCTTCTCTCTGTATCCGTGAACCGATTTCAATGTTTACTTTGTTTTATATAATTATACATAAAAACTTGATGTAAAATAAAATAGCTGCTGATGGAAACAAATGTATCACAAGAATTAAATAAAATTTCCACGATAAAAAAAATCTCAAATTTTTTGGGAGGCATCCATGCCTCGTACGCTTGTGTTACATTTTCCATTTAAATTCTCAAAAAAATCGGGAAATGTATTTTCCAAACACAATTCCCGATACTGCGAAAATAATGAATTGAAGATTAATGAGCACGGAAATAATCGCAAATGATTTGTGATATAAGAAAATTTAAGATCGGGAGGCCTTTAATATCGGGTTTAAAAAATCTAAGTATTCCTGCACTCCATGAAAACGTTCTGCTGCGATGTCAGGGTTCTTAAATTATTTTCAATCGTCTCCTGTATTCATGAAGCTTCTTATTTTAGACTAATGATCAGAGGTATTGCTGCACATTAGAAGAACTCAATGAAAATGTTTTCCAACGATTATCACTTGATCGTAGTCATGATACTATTTTTTTTAATTCTTGTCATCAATTATTTGACTGCATTCATGTCACATTTTATTTCTTCCAGGTTGATTAAAAAAATATTGGACTATTGAGTTCTGTCTCTGTGGCAGAACGCTATCATTGCAAAAGACCTTTGAGGACCAAAACGATTCCGGGAATGAAATGTTATTTGATTGTCCCATTACACTCAACAATCCATGCCAATCGATGTGTTTTATAATGCTGTTTAAAACATTTTACTACGCACAATTTCAATTCATTTATATAATTTGACCCTTTCTCACTGGAGTGTAATTCTGATGTCGATGTAGAAAATAATACAATATGTTACTGCAGTTGCCCTTTAAATCCAGTCCTGTCCAGACCAGTCGTCCAAACGGTCATATTGAAGCTAAACTTAGATGCACAGGCGGCTATTCCAGATAACTTGATCCTGAGGCTTGCACTCATTCTCAGTTGATTCAATTAACCCAAAAGTTCTTTCTCACAACCCAACACCACAGAAATAGAAGAAATGTATCAATGAAATATCTAACCGAGCCTGAAATCACCTTTCATTTACATGTTTCAAATGTCGGGGGTCTTTCTTCTCTGCGCGGGGCCGAGAGTGGGTCAATACACGCATTTCTGCGAACGTATCTCAGGGAATCTAAATTCTTGTCTGAATACATCCGAAACATTTTCTGCGATAAACAACACTCCTTAGTTTGAAGTTAAATACCAATTGTGTTAAGTTAAATCACACATGTGTTCCAGATTATTATCAGAAAAATCTCCAAAATTATCGTTATATTTTTTTAGACATGCAGTAAACAAATGGAACGATTGGAGTTTCGTGACGTCGTAAACAGCATTTCCCTGACCATTTTCTTCTATGAAAGTTGTTTATTACGCCACACACCTTCAACTTCATGGGAGGGTACTACGAAAACCTCCTGCCCAATCACCCTAAATTTTGACGGTATTCCTATGTTGCATAGATATACATATTAATTTTAAAGAATCTGGACGGGACAAGGGTCCGTTTAACAGTGCATGTTTTAAGCATGGAATAAGAATATCAAATAGTAAACAGTTCTGTAAGGTAGTGGTGAAGTTCACATTGTTGCCAAATGCCTAAGAGAAAGCGAGACAAGGGCAGACAATGTATGTCTGTTACTGATCGCCTCGAATAGCGTCCCACTGAACTGCCTGCAATATTGTCGCATATAAGTGACATGAGTTGGTAGTAGTTTGAATAGCTCACCCGTCGTGAAGACGGTCAAGGAGGGTAGAATTACATATTAAAATTATACAGCACCAATACTTATTAGGATGCCCATTGGTTTCAGTAATTTTCAATAAAGTACACAACGAAAAAAAATCATTGTAACGTATAGACAATACATATTGAGCTATCATCTTTTAATTGTGACTGCCGTAGACACTAATAAGGCAATAACGCTTAGATTCCATAGGTACCATTCACTGATTAGGTCGCCTTGCCGCTCTCTCTGTATCATCGGCCGCCGTAAGCACTCTACAGGAAACACCTCCACTGCCCTTTGATGACCATAATCGCATCAGGACGCCTTGCAGCTCTCCCTGCACCATAGGCCGCCGTAAGCACCCAACAGGCAACACCTCCACTGCCCTATGATGACCATAATCGCATCAGGACGCCTTGCAGCTCTCCCTGCACCATCGGCCGCCGTAAGCACTCAACAGGCAACACCTCCACTGCCCTATGATGACCATAATCGCATCGGGACGCCTTGCAGCTCTCCCTGCACCATCGGCCGCCGTAAGCAGGCTGTTAGTATGTATTGGAGGGTATCTGTTGTCCGAAACTTGTGACTTGTGTTAATTATTGTAGTGGTCTCTATCGCTGCTCTCAATTACAAGACAAACCCTCTGAATTATTACGGTTGGCTTAACGTCATGAGATTCTGGTGTCCTATTCTAGTACGTGTCAATACAGCTATGCCTGCTGTCTGCTAATATTCTGTGATCTTGTGGGTTATATTCTACCATGTGTCGAAAATATCAGGAATTGCACGCTCTAGCTCCAGATGGTAACCAAAACTGTATAAATATCGTCGAAAGACAGTGGTTGGCTATACAAAGTAGGCTCTTTTTGTATATCCCTGTTAAATTTATTCATCATTGACATCTACTTCCATGACATATAAAATTGTTTGGCTATTGAATTGAAACATGAGCCACGTTTGTCACGGAGTATTTTGGACGTGACCCCAACGAAACAGGAAATGCGGCAGGGGAAAATCAGTTAAGGATTCATGAACAGTTTTTATTCGAAATGAATGAGCTCAAAAGTTCCTAACGATAAATCATATCAGAAACAAATCCAACTGATAGGACTATACCTATTAAGATTCTGCGACAGTGTCTCGGTTCGCTCATGAATATCAGTTGGCACCGACACTACATGACAGAATACCGCATTCCTTCCCGCTCTAAAACATTAACCCAAATTTGAGATCACCGATGGTAAGGTACTCATTACACTCCTCCCATACACTCATAAGCACAAAAACTTAGGCTTTCTCTGCTTTGGTGTCCGGCTAATTTAAAAAATAAATTTTATACATTACATATCATTATCAATTCACGTGAACATCTCAACATAACAATGCAAAATAAGCAACTTTATAAAATTTTAATCGCATTTAAAATTTAGTTAACAGGAGTAGAAGTGTGCTTCATTCCGATAACGGACTGTGATCCTCATCATGCTCAATAAAGAAATTCAAAAGCCAAAATCTGAGAAAATAAAGAGGTAGAAGGAATTTCACAGTTCCACTAAGAAGATTCAATACAGCAGTAAAACAAACTTGGCACTAGTTCCAATTGACAAGAACTTTCACCCGTGCGGTAATAAGCAACATTACAAGGTACCAGCACTACTTATCTAACACTCAAAGATCATAAATAACTAATAATGCATTCAATTCAAATAAATACATAAATAATAAATAGCAGGGGAGTTTTGATTTGATTTTATTCTCATTTTCACCAGTACCTCAACGCGAGTTATAATAGGTTCCCCCGTAGGGCTCGATGATCATGGATTCCAGTAGGTTCACACGCCTCAGCGTGCGAAAAAAACAACGATATTAAAGTTAGCAAGAAATGAAAAATTTCGCAATGTCAGACGCACACTGATGCGAACAAGAAAAACGCTTGGACGAAACATATCTCCGCTTCTAATCATTTAGAACTTCATGAGTAATATCTACGTACAGGTAGCATCGTCGAGACGAGTGTAAGGTTTATGGCTACACTGATAAAGTCAGCTACGACAGCAACGCAACACGACCTAGAACGCTACGCGGAATAGGTCGATTATAGCACACTTCATTTATTCAGGTAAGAATCAGACAAAACAAATTCTCTCCTACAATCACTTAGAACTTTATGAGTAATATGTACGCACTAGCGTGCGTACAGGTGTCATCGTTGAGACTGGTACAAGGTTTACAGATGCACGGGCAAAGACAGATCCGACTGCAACGCAACACAATGCTTATAGCTACGCGGTCTAGTTTTGTAGAGGTACAATTTGTTTATTCAGGTAAGATAATGACTCGGACGAAACGAATCCCCGCCTCCAACCCCTCAGAACTCCATGAGTAATATGCACGCGCGCCAGTGCGCACAGATAGTAGCGTTCAATGGGTACAAGGTCTATGGCTTCACGGATTAGATCAACTCCAACCGCAACGCGTCACAGACGAAAGAAAGAACACCCATACACAAAATCACAAACAGGAACTCCTGCACAATTACGCCAGCATTATTATACCGGACAAAATCGGGATTATGAAGAAGAAAGTATGAGCAGGCTTGTCATGGGCAGAAAAACTGCTCAGATTATTGATTTCGCACTTATTGTTTAAGGGGTAGGGTGGGAGGGGGCATAGGTCCCCTGGGGCCCATATGAGCTCGATTAATCCCGGAGAGTAACCCAAGTCCCCCATGTCTTTCCGAGCTCCCTGGGTCCCCAAGACCCCTTGTCTAAGCACATCTCGGCTTGTCTCGAATAATTTCGGACAGTCTCGGCTCGTCGCGACCAACTCGACTCGCCTCAACATGTTTCGACTGAACTCAACGTACCTCGACCAGCCTCGACGTGGTTCTCCCCCTCTGCGCTAGTAATCATGTGGAATTTATTAAAAAAAAAAATCACTCAAGTATTTCAGGGTGGGAGTGTGGTGGCAGAGGTACCTCGGGTCCCAAAAGAGCCCGACGAATTCCGGAGGGTAACCCAAGTCACCCGGGTCCCCCGAGCTCCCCGGGTCCCCTCGTCCCAGCTCATCTAGGCTTGTCTCGAATCATTTCGGTCAGTCTCGGCTCGTCCCGAGCAACCCTACTCGCCTCAACATGTTTCGACTGATCTCGACGCACCTCGGCCAGCCTCGACGCGACATGCGCTCTCTGTCCCAGTCAAGATTTATAGACTAGACAGGTTGCTCCGCCCGCCGTTCTGCGCATCTCCCTACTCAGCTCCACGCGCCAACCGCTGACTGTGACGTCACGTGGTACGTCTCAGTACTGCTGAGACTTTGTATACAAGCCGATTAGACGATTCATCTACGGCAAAATCATGATTGTTTTGATGCAATAGAATCGATAGAAAATACTACGATGGAATACACTGGAAATATTATTAGGGAAATTGATTCAGCTAGGTAAATCGAAATAAATACCTTTTCATTTCGCATGGCTCCGGTGGAAATGAGGCTCAAATCGCATCAAAGTCACTCCTCATGGCAATCAATCCTGAACGGAGCAACAAATGTTTATAGCCAACACCTGGAACAATTGCAATCTTGAGGTTATTCATTCACATACTGCTACTAATAAGTAATGTTTTAGAGCTGAGAGTACTAGAACACATATAATTGTTTGAAATATAATACATCAACGAGATATATTACTACATATATGAGAAATATTTACACTTATATTTATATAATTTGAAATGAAGATAACGAATTGCGTTTTTTTATGTATCTATAATACATATTACTTCCATAACCTACGGGCATGGTATAAAGCAGTAAATGAAATTTACTCTTCCCCGTATATTTGTGTTCAACATCTTTAGTCGTCTTTACCAGATTATGTTTGTTACATTTTGCATGAATTGATCGATCTACTGGTACTCGAAATTTATGTATATGTATACAGTTACCCAAATAGTGGTAGATACCAATACTTCATTTCGCTGATGCTGTCGCTTTAAAAAAAATTATACTTATCCGATTTCGATATTTCTGGTATATTTTACTATCAAATTGATGTCAACTTTACAATCACTGATAACTAATTAAACAAAACTCAAATTCGGGAGTATTATCTTCAGATTATATTCCATTTTAAGAGGGGCCCATTTCCATCTGAGCTCTGACTCAAGCCATTAGGAGCTACTCCGAAGTGTGCGCACAATGTGAGCAATCATTAAAATCACCACGATATTATTCAGTTTATTAAGTGTAGGCATAATTTGAATAAAATTTTATTTATGAGATAATATATCATATGAAAAATTAGTTACATTTTCGGTAGAAAATCTGATACCAGAAGGGCCGATGCATCTAAGTTATCATGTTCGCGGAATCCTGTGTCGTCTAATATTAGCCTGCGGTACTTTTCCAATGAATCGTACGTAACGCAATAAGACATTCTCACAGCACCTAATACTTACACGTTGGCTATGAAGTTAATCGACGAATTGTGCCTCGATTGCAGTACAGTTCCCAGCGTTAATAGCGCAACAACCGTAATATTTAATTTGATTGACTCTTGTACAACAGAGGACACTACAGTATTTGGCGAGAACATGGTCCAGCCAGGCGACCTTGTAATGACTGTTCATTACTGAAATAGACAGAATTAGGCATTATATTATATTAATGGGTCCATCTCCTCCAATCAATTCAAGATGGGACAATTATCTTATGTCAGTGCTTGTTAACAACTTATGTTAGCTCCCTCAGAATCAGCAGCAATGTATATCACATTGAAATCTCTGTAAAGTTGAATGACAATATTGAAATGACATCGTTGGAGACCAGTTCCGTCTATTATATGCAGCAATGAAATGGGTAGTGTTTGTAAATATAAGTATAGGCATAGACATTTCCCCTCAATTCGCAGGGAGGTCAAGTCAGACCGTCACTGAGGAAGGGGAGGCGCCTCAGAACCGCGGGAGTCAGCAACGCTCGAACTAAAGACATGCAAGATAGTCAAAGTCCTCAAACGTCTAATAAAGAGTAATACGGTTAAGACTCCAGGATCAAATGACTGAAATCTGTATAAGGGCAGATAATTCTAATCATGAGACCAGCAACAGCGGAGAGGAGAATTAGAGACATGTTGCAAATGAGGACTCGATGCCCTTATTTGTCCTAAGCGACGCGCGTGCTCGATCAACTGAAATAAAATATTACATTTAATTAAATTAGTAGGCCTATTTAGGTACAGTGGTGCTCTGACGTAAAACAGTACTAGCTACAAAAAGGGCAATAGGATCCGTGGTTTTATGTCCAGAAACGTCTAATACAAGTTCAGGGATATCGTCTTTCCATTATGTACTTCACTCGTCAGGCCTCAAATGGAATTTGCAGGATAATTTTGATCCCTTCACCTAATAGGGATATTAACAAAATGGAACAGAGCCACAAAAAGGATTCCGGAACTCAGAAGTAGGACACATACGCAAATACTGGACGGACTGAAATTGTTATCGATTAAACCTTCAAATACTTAATGGGCTTACTAGAGCTAGCGCTGAGGACAACATTGACCGAGATTATAACCAAAGGAACACAAATAATGAACAAAAACTGAATCTAAAGCCCTTGGGAATGCCAATGACCGAAAACTTCTTTCCAATCAAGATGCCAACAATTTGAAACAGTTTTCCACTTAATGTATTAAACAGTGATAATGTTAAACACCTTTATAAACCTCTCGACATATACTGGGAAACTAATTCACCAGCTGACTTAGAAAATGTGACGTTAGTATAAGGACCTGCTGAAGCCAAAGTAACATGTACCGGTGTAGAAGAAAGCCTTGTTGAAGCCTGCACGCTTGGCAGAAGATCTTGTTACTTCCATCAGAAAAAAATCTGCAGAAACATACGTAATTTCAGAAAGAATTGAAACCATATGCGGTTATGTCACCGCTTTGTGCAGGGAATTTCTTGCTGAGAGAAACAATGACTAAGTAATTCCCAGAACCACACAGCAGATTTGTCATCTATGGACTATTTCTACTGGATCCATGCAATGGAGCACGTGAAGATCTATTGGTCTCATATCATCGAAGTGTGAAGAAGACAGTTGATGACTTTGCGGTATAAATGCCAGGACCCTCAGGACAAGAATGAGCGGCCCATGGTGAAATCAACCCCGCTTTGCGTTCAAGAGACGGGACCACTCCGGACATTTTTTGTAAGAATCGTATTTTATAATAATCTTCTGCTTATAGTCTTTTGTTTAAAACCATCCGACTGTACTGTAAAACTGTAGGGTAAATTAAATATTGCGTTGACCGACATGTATTTTTACATGCATATGTATGTTTTTAGAGAGAAAGCTACGTACAGACATATACACAGA
>SDVV010034096.1:0-11215 GCA_016164225.1 Gammarus roeselii
TACATCTGACGTGGTAACAGTAAGAAATAGCGTGAAATTATTGCCCGAAGTTCACCTCCCAACTAAAACAGTTCCTTCGCTTTCAACTCCGGATGCGTTTCTATCAGAAGCACGACACCGTAATAACAAAGAGTTGGGTCACGATTCAGAGTCCCTCATCGGAGAGACCATTCCCCTTCATTAGCCTATTGACCGTGACCCGAGGGCACAGGGCTCAGCAGCTCTAGAGTGGTTATCACGTCAAAGTTGCCTGCATCTCGGCTCTGCATTCTGATCGACCCTCGCAATTGAGGTGAAGCTGCAGCATGCCAGACCAAATGCCCCGCCAGGGATCAGTGCCTAGAACGAATTGAAGACATCGTGCGTGTTGTTAGTGAAGCAATGTACAGGTTTCATGAAGTACTTTGTTCGAGTGGTATTGGAATAGGTGAGATAAATCTCAATCAGTAATGATTGGGGGAAATATTCGGTTAATATCTGTTAAAAGAAAAAGAGAAGAGCTTTTCTCTTTGTTAAGAAAAGTTGACCTTACATGGTGCGATAGTGAGTGTGAAACTGCAATCTATCAGCAGCAGTATATTTATTTATCTCTAAAAATCTTGGTCACAGAAGCACGAATGGAACCCGTTTGTTGTATTCTCTCCATTATTCCTGCGGTTAGGCTGTGAAATTGCTGTTGTTAGTTGTTCAATTAGGTCAACATAAAACAAACAATAAATTGGACTGAGCACACGACTACGTGCGTTTTGTCCTGTATAACCCTGTTGTACATATATATAGTACTCCTTATATATCCATTGGCTCTTTCTCAGCCCCAACTTTAGGACGCAGGCTGCGGCGGAGGGATCGATTGTACGTGCATCAATCTTGTGAAGGTCGGTATTAGTGAATCAATTCACGCAGTACCTATCAGCTCTGACCCCTTGTCTCACAGGAGGAAAATCTGCAAAGGCGACAAAAGCTGCCTCGATTATTGATCTTGAAGTAACAATTATCCAGATTATTGATAAAATAGTCCCAACGCTCATCTGCAGAAATAAAGTCCTCTCGATAGGCTGAATGACAACATTGTCGAACAAAACAAATTACGAAGGCAGCAGTGAGGAATTTGGTTAATGCGTAATAAGCAGGTAAACATTATAGCTGCAAACTATGGCATATATCTAATGCTGTGGTTATTGCAATGGATAAAAAGTTATCAAAGGTATGCTCGTAGTGAAAGAAGATCTGCGCACTCCCCAGTACTGAGACAGGTGCCAGTGGTTGGGGAAGAATGACTGAAAAACACTTTGTTGTGAGAAGCATTGCTAAGAAGCCAGTATTCGGGAGATGCACGACCGAGAAGCCCTTCATCTTGAGACGTATGATTGAGAAGCCTTTCATTGGTGAAATCGTGAAACTCTTCGTTGAGCTTCATTGAGCTCTTCATTGAGAGGAACGGAGCCGAGAAAGCCGTTATTTGGCTAGAACATGTTAGAGAATGCCTTCATTTACAGATGCATGGCTGAGATACCCTTCGCTGGGAGAAGAATGGTGGAGAAGCTCTTCACTAGGAGCAGCATTGCTAAGAGGTCCTTCATCAGGGGAATCGTGGCCTAGATGCCTTCATTGGGAACCCCGTGACCGAGAAGCCCTTTATTGGGACTATCGTAACCGAGAAGCCCTTCATAAGGAGAAGAAGAACTGTGAGGAAACGCAGATTTAAGATGATTGGAGGAGATAGGTCTAGTGATAGCGGAGGAGAGTCAAGGCGAATAGAAAGAGACAGGAATGACTTATAGGTTTATTATTGAATTGACAGCATGGGTAAGGACACTTCACTCTGGTTTAAAATATATATTTAGACACTCATTAACGCAGTTTTGATAGAAACAACCTAATTAAACACCAATAAAAATGGACCGGGCCTTCCACACAACACTGCACCGGTTTTACACAAGCGTCGGGAAACCTGACCAGTTATAACGAGATAAAGGGATGCCGTCCCGACGGAATTCCCACACATTTCTATACCTATCAGGCACCGTTCGTAACTAATTAACACAGTTATGAGCCAGCTATGCAATACCGACAGTACCCCAACAGCTGCCGTCCGGAGCTCTTGACGATCCACCACGCCTCGTAGGAAGAATCACCACGGCGTCGCTCCCCGCCCTTGAAGAAAATGCCTCGCAGACCGATACAGGTGCCAGGCGTACCGCGCTTGCAGCTTTGCAGCGGATGTACGCGTCACAATTGCAGCCTCTTTCCTGTTGAGCCCCGGCGCTGGATGCCTAGGGTCTCTGCCCCCACAGCTGTCGTCACGTCTCCCCTTGACGATGATAATACCCCCGCAGATTGATATCGGTGACAGGCGTACTGCACTAGCAGACTTGCAGTGGATGAATACGTTATGGTTGCAGCTCCCCTCCCGTTGCGCTCTGACGCTGGATGTGTAAGGTCTCCCCCCCTCCACGGCTGAAGTCGCAGCTCCTCTTGACGGTGGTGCTACTCTTTACGCATTGCCTACCCCCGTTCCCTGTCGTCCCTCTGGTTCATGGCCCGGTTTTGAATCACCCAATCACACACATGGCACCCAGAATGCTTTGATCCTATTGGTCGATTGGGCATCATGTCCTCGACTTGAAATACCACGCCCCCTTCCACACAATCAGAACAGGGTAGACTTAAAATTACATTGCACGGAAATTACATTACAGAACCATGACCGAGAAACCCTTCAATGGGTTAATCAATATTTCCAAGGAGCCCTTCGTTGAGAGAAGCATAACCGAGAATTCCAGCATCGTGAGAGGAGTGCCAAGAAACTCTTAATTGGAAGAAGCCTTTCACTGGGAACACATGGGCGAAAAGTTCTTCACTACACTGAGAGACGCAAGGTTTCTCTGAAAGAAGCCATACCATGAAGCCTTTCACTGAGAGGAGCAGGACCAAGGAGTTCTTCATTGGGAGAAACATAGCCGAGAAGCCCTTCACTGGGAGAATTATGGCCATAAAGCCCGGTTTTCACTGAAAGAAGCATGGGCAATAAGAGGCAAAGAGCTCAATCACGAGCCGGAATTATAAGCATGGGCAAGTATCACTTTATTCGGAGAAACGTATCAAAGAAGCCCATTCATTGGGAAAATCATGGACGAAAAGCCCCTTCATTGGGAAAATCATGGACGAGAAGCCCTTCAATGAGAGAAGCATGACCGAGAAGCCTTTCATTGTAAAAAAACAGTGCCGAGGAGCCCCTCCTTAGCAGAAATATGACCGAGGAGAAATTTATTGGGAAAAACTTCGCTGATAAGCCCTTCATTGAGAAAAGTATGACCTAGAACCTTTCATTGGGAAGAGCATGGCCGAGAAGCCTCTGATTTTCAGAGACGGAACCGAGTAGCCCTTTACGGTGGGAAGCCATTCATTGAGAGAAGCATGGCTGAGAAACTTCATTATGAGTAGCATGAACGATACAACCTTCATTGTGAGTAGCATGGACGAAAAGCCCATCACTGTGAGGAGTAGGACCGAGAAGTCCTTTATTGAGAGAAAAATTTTCGCCGAGAAGTTCTGCGTTGGGTGAATCATGGTCGAGAAGCACTTCGTTGAGAGAAGCATATCCGAGAATAAATTCACTTGGGAGAGCATGGCCGAGAAGAATTCATTGGAAGAGATGAGACCGAGGAGCCCTTCATTTGCGAAGCCATTCATTAGGAAAACATTGCCGAGACACCTTTCATTGGGAGAAACTTGGGCGAAAAGTCGCTCACTAGGCTTCTATACGTGGCCTAGAAGCCCTTCATTTGCTTTGAAGGCGACGGATGCAAATATGGATGCAAAGCACCTCACTGCTTTGGGATAAGCAGGGCAGAGAAGTTCTTACGTGGTCAGAATCATGACCGAGAAGTCTTTTGCAATAAGATAGAGGGTCGAGAAGCCATTTAATGGTAAAAGCACGCTCAGGAAACCCTTGATTGAGAGGGTTATGAGCGAGGGAGAAACGTAACAAAAAAAAACCTAATTTAGAAAAGTATTGTCGAGAAGACCGTAATTCGGAGAAGCATAGTCTAGAAGCCCTTGAATGGGAGAAGCATAACTGAGGAGCCCTTCATTGGGAGAAACATGGCAGATAAATCCTTTGTCAGAAGGGGCTTCTCGCATTGCAGGGCATCTCAGCCAAGGTTCTCCCAATAAAAAAAATATCGGTTATGATTTTTCCAATCCAGAGCTTCTCGGACACGTGTCCCATGATCGAAGGGCTTCTTGACAATGCTTCTCTTAGTGTAGGGATTCTCGAATATGTTTCTGTCAGTGAAAAGCTTTTTGGTCACGCCTCTATGCGAAGGGCTTCTCGATCATCCTCGTCCCAGGGAAGGGCTTGTTGACCACGCTTCTTACAGCGCATTAAAGCCATGCTTCATTCGTAGGTATGACTGAGAAGCACGTTCAAGTACCCTTTTATCGTAAGAATCCCTTCATTTCGAAACGCATCAACAAGAAGTCTATCACTGGGACAGTATGATTGAAAAACCCTTCACTGGAGAAGCCTGCTCGAGAAGCCCCTTCACTAGAAGCGCACGGCCGAGAAGGAATTCAGTGGTAGAAGCATGGACAAAAACTCCTTCGTTGGGAGAAGCATGGCAGAAGAACCCCTCGTAAATTGACTCAACACGAACGCTGATGTCGCTGCAAGTTTTATGTCCGATTTTTGGTGATACCCCCGTCAGTGAGGCCGTGGGGAGATCGATCCTCGTGGCCGTCGGATGAAGTTACACGCGCCCGTCTTAAGTTTCCTGAGAGGTAGTTGAAGGTAAACGTACGGGCCTTTTTTGCTTGCTCATCAAGAATTAACTGCCAACTCTAAAGAAGATACGACTTTAGAAGGGGAAATGTTTTCTGACATTTATCGGCGTTTGCTGATAACTCACAACAATGAAAGTACGAAGCACGTATTCTTTCAATTTTTATTTGTTGCAGATACTATGAAATTCATTCAAAAATATATCGTGGAAACCATCCTGAATGAAATAATGTATTAATATCGGTTCATGTATTTTCCTAACGTTGGCGACACGGTGGATTTGATAATTTTTGTTGTATCCGCTGTTGTCTTAGATTGTCACTTCCGTTACGATAGAGGAGAAAGGCATGGCTCATGAACGATATAGTAGGCGGTATGACCCTTGGGCGATGGGCTCGTATCTTTCTTTCGTTGGCTTGTGTCACAGACATGTCTGCACCCAAGTTGATTTTATCCGGCAATGAAGCTGTGTCTACAGTACACGTAAAAGTGGATTGCAAGATGAAAATGATGACCACAACAAAGTTTCGATATTAAGTTATTCATCCTCTAGGGCCTGTCGCTTCACAAAGCAGGTCCAGTAGTTGCTTACGGCACACGTAATTGGTCCTATGGCACTGCCACTTTATGAATTGAAGGTTCGGCGTGGGCGATTAGTAAATTGGATTGAAAGTATCGGAAATTGATAGACTACAGGCAGATTTCCAGTGCATGGTCGTTCTTTCTTTTTCGTCATGAATTTTGAAATACCCTAAAATATTTGCAATCTAAAATATATTTTATTGCGATGATAGATTCGATGGATATACATGGGTATGCGGCAAAACACGTTCAAACAAGAGTTTTGACTCCCATAATATACTGTTAGCATTCATGGTTCCATCGCGACGCTGTATTTCTATAAATTTATCAGAAGAAAAATACGATGTCCTCATGAAGGTACTATGGAGCCCTTGCCAAGTATTGTCGGCAGTTTGCATTTAAAAACAAGAGACATATCTGCGCAACCGCCATGTTCTCGCAGTTATCCCTTTCGCAGTGAAAGGACCACTTAGTTTTTTTTTTACCCGTGGCGTTTCATGGCGTCTTTTCAACAGTTCGTTCCGTCACCGTCAAGTGCCTTAACAGTCCCCGCCGTAATTTAACGGTCCCACCGTAATTAGGGCGAAATATGCTACGTGCCCTTGCATGGTGGCTATTCGAGACTCCTTAGGGCAATTGTACCCTCGGAGACTTCAAAGTATACGCGGAACAGCCACAGCTGTGCGTGATAATGTATGCAAATAAATGTAAAAGTACCTTGTCTAAATTCACCTTGCGGTGATCGGGCAAAGTAATGGAAGCATGTAATTAGTTATTGCATCTTGTTGAAATGAGTAGACGACTCGGGTAGCAGTTGATGCTGCGGGATTACCTCGAGCGTGTTTTTTGCACGCCATGACAATAGATCAAAGAAGGTTGTATTGTTGCGTTAACTTTATTTTTTTACGGCCGAATGTATTTATATTAGATGAGCTAATATATTTTAAGGGGACATGGTATGTGTATATGTTGGGAACATTACCTATACTATTTTATGAACTTTGTTCAGAGCATATCCGGGTATGAAACAACTTCTCTCCTCTATCAAACAAGTACAAAAGCGCGTTTACTTTGATGACAGAAAACCACACAGAAGTTCACGATCACAGATGCAGACATACACATTCACACATACAGTCGTACACACTCACACATGCAGGAGTATACATTCACGCATCCACGACAGATTAACAGACAAAGAGCCGGGCCTTTGGTTGTGTTATGTTGTGGATGCCACGTTTATATCACACGATTGTTGATGAGAGGATGAGGAGTTGCTTGCCCTATTGTTATGGTCTCGGACACCAGGGCTCGGGTCTCACGGGCTCATGTGCTTTATTTGTATAAACATGCCGCCATCGAAATTAAACTACTTAGTTAACCTAAAAAAGAATAACCAATTAAACTTGGTTTAAGCCAGCTGCGGTGATGAAGAAATGAAGACCATATTTAGTGGTCTCGGTGACGAGGCTTCTGGAGGCGATGAGTTACCGTTGTTTGTGTTTAGGGTTCATATCGATGCTCTGGGGGATGTCTTCAAACACACGTGCAACGATAGCCTTTCTGCAGGTACCCTTCTTCACCAGCTGATTCTCTCTAAAAAATATCTCAATTTCAAACCAATATCGATTAAATTTATTTTTTGTAAACGGCTTGAAATATATATATATTAAAACGAGTAAGTTGATATCTTACCACAAGTGGCCTTCTTGCACTTTGCCAGTGTGGATTTTAAGGCTCATCGTTCAACAGAACTTGGCATACATAGACGCGTGGAGAAGGGACCTTTGCCAGGCTTTTACTAAGGACGATTTTGGTGTTGGACCAGTTTTGGACCGACCCAAAGTACCTGAATCCATTGACCGAAATGTTTTATTGGTGTGCAGGGATCATTATGGTGTGATGGGGATCGCTATAGGGCACGGTGGATCACTATGGTGTGAGATATCATTATGGCATTGGGGGATCACTATGGTGCGAGGTATCATTTTGATGTTAGGGGATCACTATAGTGCTAGATATCATTATGGTGATGGAGGATCCCTATGGTGCAAGATACCATTATGGTGACGAGGATCACTGGGGTGTGAAATATCATTATGGTGTGTGAATATCATTATGGTGTTAGGGGATCACTATGGTGTTTGGGATCACTACAGTATGAGATACCATTATGGTGTTGGGGATCACTACAGTATGAGATATCATTATGGTGTTGGGGATCACTACAGTATGAGATATCATTATGGTGTTGGGGATCACTATGGTGTGAGATACCATTATGGTGTTAGGGGATCACTACAGTATGAGATATCATTATGGTGTTGGGGGATCACTAAGGTGTTGGGAATCACCACAGTATGAGATATCATTGTGGTGTTGGGGATCACTATGGTGTGAGATACCATTATGGTGTTAGGGGATCACTGGTGTGAGATGATCACTCTAGTATAAGGATGATCACTAGGATGTGAGGGCATGACAATGGTGTGGAGTGGGATCACTATGGCGGGGGGGAGGTCACTATGGTGTGAAGGGAATCACCGTTAGGGAGGGGGGGGGTAATTTTTGTGGGTGGGCGTCACTATGGTGTGAGGGGAATCACCGTGGTAGAGGGATAACTATGGCGGGGTGGGGTCACAATGGTGTGAGGGGAATCACAGTGGTGTAGGGGGATCACTATGGTAAACGAGGATTACTCCGGTATGGGGATCACTATGGGGTGAGTGGATCACTATGGTCTGGGTGGATCACTATGATGTGGGAGGATCACTATGGTGTAGGTGGATCACTATGGAGTGTTTACAAGTGTTTACAAGTGTAGGAAGATAACAACAGGCCCTATTGGCCCAAACTAGGTTGCCTTTTGATAGCAAGAGGATTAGTTCTGAAGTAAAACGTTTAAGAGAGCTTCATGTGCCATTTCTGTTCTTCGAAACGCCAAGAAGGGGAACAGTTTAGCTATTTATCGGCGATTTGTGTAGAACTTATCGAGGTGAGACTCAAACGTTTTGATTGTATTGCTCTTTGCAACCTCCGCTGGAAGTTTGTTCCATTCTTCGACCACTCTATACGTGAAGAAATTAATCGTGATGTCGAGTGAGAAACGTTTTCCAACGATTTTGAATCCATTATTCCTAGTCCCGTCGTTCGTATCTAGAGTGAAAAGGATTGCTCAGTCGACATTTTCCTTACCCTTCATTGTCTTCCACACTTCTATCATGTCGCCTCTGACGTGACTTTTCTCTAGCGAATAAAGATTATTGAGTTCACGAAGCCTGTCTCCCTACGATTTATTCCGCAGTGAAGGGATGAGTTTGGTAGCTCTACGTTGAACCTTCTCTAATTTAATAACGTCTTTTCGAAAATATGGAGACCAGAATTGAGCGGAACACTCGAGATGCGGTCTAAAAATGCTTTGTATAACTTGAGAATACATTGTAGGTTTTTGCACGAGATCGTGAGGGATATCATACCTTGCATTTTATTGCCTTTCGTGGCAGCATCGTTACATTGCTTGCTACTTTTTAAGTTGTTACTAATGTTGAGACCTAGATCTCTCGCTTCCGTGACAGGAATGAGTTTCTTTCCGGGCATTGAATATTAGTGTTTGAGGTTATGAGGACCTATGTACATAACTTTATATATGTCTACATTATATTTCATTTGCCACTTTTCTGACCAATCAACAATTTTGTTCAGATCTAGTTAGATCTGTTGACACTTTAGTTCAGTTTGTACTTTTCCTCCTATTCTAGTAACGTCTGCAATCATGCTGATGTTTGAGAGTACGTTGCTATTGCGATAGTAAATGAATATTATAAAGAGAAGAGGACCAAACACGGATCCTTGAGGCACGCCGCTTGTAACATTACCCCAAGGGTAGGAAGCTCCGTTAAGTACGACTCGTTGCCATGTGTCCATAAGCCAGAACCTTATCCAGTTGTTAAGCTCGCCTCGAGCCCCGATGTTGTGCAATTTACTAACTAAGCGCTTGTGGGGGACTTTATCAAAGGCCTTTTGAAAGTCAAGTTAAATGATATTGATTGGAGATTTTGCGTCGTGGATTTAATTGTATTCTAGAAAAAAATAGCAGGTTTGTAGAACCGGAACGGTTGTGTCTAAAGTCATTTTGAGAGTGGCCAATCAATTTGTTTGATTCTAAGAATTTTGTAATTATATCCGTTATCAAACTTTCCATCAATTTGCCAATGACTGAGGTGGGACTAATTGGACGGTAATTGCCGGGACACTTTTTGGTCCTTTATTTAAAAATTCGTGACTGAAGGCTCTGAAATTATTTTTTCCACTACTTGGGCTGATTTACTGCTGATAACCTGTTTTTGCGCGGGATATGCTGGTATTCGATATTTTTAAGTGCAGTCAAGGAATTGTCAAACGATTGATTGACATCTTGTCCAAGGGTTATAAAAACGGATGCAGCTCTATCTAAAAACGGATGCAGTTGTGGTCGCTAGTTCCGAGTGGTTTGCCCACTTCGACGTTCGTGACATGAGAGTTGCTTGCACTAAATAGGAGATCAAGAATATTGCTACCTCATGTAGGTGTCTACACCATTTAAGTGGATCAGTGTGGAGTGAGTGGATCACTATGGTGTGGGTGGATTACTATGGTGTGGGTGGATCACTATGGTGTGAGGATGATCACTGTTGTGTGGGGGTATCCCTATGGTTTGAGGAGTATCATTTATGTTTGTGTGGATCAATATGGTATTAGGGATCACTATTGTGTGAGAAAGATCACTATTGAGAGATGGATATACCTGTGGTGTGGGGGCGCTCTCTTTGGTATGAGGGGGATCACAATGATGTGAAGGGGATCATCATTGTGTGAAGAGGATCACTATGGTGTGGGAAGGATCACTCAGCTCCTGAATAATTTCTTAGCCTATCTTCACTAAACTTCTGCAACTAGGCGAGGGGATCTTGCACAAAGTCAATCAAATATTACCTGAAACAAATGATGCAGAAAAAATTTGCCCGGACAAACGTTTCAGTCATGGTAGAGATCACTCTCACCCATTTTTTAAAGATTATCTGATGTTAACGCTTGATGATATAAACAGGCATATGTTGGGGATACGAATAAATGGATGCTTGAATAGCTGGAATTGCCTTGAAGGCCGGTTAGCTAAGGCCAGGAATCTGTCTTTAACGTCAGGCGGCAGGACGGTCGGTGGCATGAGATTCCGACGGGGACCAATCACACCAGATTATAACTCTGAGGTACCGTGCACCCAATACTATGAACAATATTCCTAACGCTCTTTCATATTTAAATTGAACTATTCTTTCTTTGCTACGTACGATGATTGAGGGAGTATTCAGATCACTGAGTCACTTGTCTGAATCAGTCAAAGCTGAAAAATTGCGAGTTGGTGCCTTCCAGATTGTGTACCTATCATACGATGGCCCTGGGGGTAATATACTGTATATGATTACCTCGTAGATTGACGTTCCATTCAATTTTGTTATCTTTTGGTGTAAATTTCCGCCGAAAGCGTTTATGTGACAGTTGTGAACGCCCCACATGGAGCGCACACCTACAGGTGTCGAAGACTAATGTTATTCTTTTCAGCAACTTTTGTTCTGTTCTGTTATTAATAAACTTTATTGTAATAAATGTTTACTTTACCGCAAGCGCTGTGTAATTACTAAGATCCTGTTCACATGATACATATAGACGCTTATGTATGTTTCTACTTATGCGCACTCTTTATGTGATAGCGTGGCTCGACTGATGTTGCAGATACCCTTCCTCTCGGTAAACCTTTCGAATATAAGCAACTCATTTAAATTAGGGAACATTCATTTTATTTAAATCGATATA